>JAVRXN010000011.1:16134054-16154666 GCA_033556935.1 Timema podura
CTCGAAAGTTAACGTGATAGTGTAAATTTTTTAAATTTTTATAGCAACGCTTCTTACTACTCGTTTGTGCTATACGCTTATGTACTAATTATGCTAAGGTATTTAGATGAGGAAGGTTGATTTTATAGGAAGTGTACCCGCATGTGCATAGATGGCGACTGGAAAACCATTTAGGAAATACCGCCCTTAGGACAAATTACCTAGATTTGAACCTTGATCCCCCAATCATCAGCAGTCCAGCCTACAGCGAGAGTAGTTCTTTAGACCCTTCGGTCACCAAAGCGGCTCTTTGGTTACATTAAAATTATGTCAAATTTTATTTTGAGTTGTGAGCCTTAGGTCAACGTAAATTATTTTATAACTCTGTTTTAAACTTTTTAGATATTATAATTTTATTTATAATATATAATTTAATTACTATATATTAGTTATAGGGAAAAATATATATACCGTATATACTCACTATGGAGAGAAAAATAACATTACATGTTGAAGTGGAATCATGTGCATATAAATATTGATAGTATATATATATATAACGTGTGATTGTGATTATATATTATGTATATTGTATTTGTACATAATATACATAATCACAAACGTGATATATAAACATACACACATTCAATTCCACAGCATTAAACGTATTTTTCTAAAGTGTATTTGGTAAACTTAGAACCAAGTATATTGTAGTTACAGCTTTAGTTTTCACACAAACAATAAATTGTTAAGTATGACTTTACTAAATACTTGCTAATCAACTCGTTTTTATCAAGGAAATGTTCTATAATACGTTTCATCTTTCCAGCTCAAGTGGATTATAAGACGCGGAAAAATCATCCCCTTCCTGCTTCACTCAATTAAGGGTTGCATTTTGAAAAATAAATATTAACTATCATCCTTTGACTGAAAAGGAACCTCCCTGCCAAAGTTAATCTTTCCAGCTCACATACATACATATACATACATTCTTATTGCTAGTTTTGTAAAGTTATTACTTATTAGGTTTGATCTTATACATTTTAATTATATTTTTATTTTTATTTGTTACTGTGTATTTTATATATTTATTTAATATTTGTCCTTATATATCACGTGTACAGATGCATTATAGATCCTATTTATTTTTCCGATTTATTTTAAATAAGAATATGTGATATACGTATTTATTATATAAGTTAACATATGACTTACAACAACCCACGTCAGCAAACCCAGCTTATACATTTGATTAAGAAAGGGTACAAATTCCTTATAGAGACGTCGTCCATGGGTTCCTCATACCAATACAGTTGTTACAGCAAAGCACCATCTTTTATTCATTTAATCTTGGCATCCTGTATGATTATTACATTAATACCCATTCAAACTCAGTTACTGAATAGCATGGCATTAAAGTGATTAACGAAACTATAAACGTAAGATGCTTTTAGAACATCAATCGTTAAGAAAATAAAATTTACACTTTCTTCAATGAATTCATTATCTTTATGTTAAACGAGTATCACATTATAGATAAGTATAATGTGTATAATGTATTAAATTTTTTGCCCAGAAAATAGTTTAATAGTTGTATAATAATTTTAAACTAAAATTTATCTAAAATTTTCTAAAATAAATTAGGAAAAGGGTAGTTTACTTTGACAAATTTGAAATTTTTCAAGAACGGCCCTTGAGATTTAATTTAAAATACGTAGGCCTATCTTGAATTCTTTCTAGATATAAGAATATATTTTTATTTGTACAAAAATAAATAATTTTAGAGTAACTTACAAATGATTTTTCATAATTTTAAATAAAAAAAAATGTTTAAACAGTTTTGTTTAATATGTTTATGTGAAGAGTATTTTATTGTGATTAACGATTTCATAAAACTTAATAATTATTTTAGTAGGGAAACTTTGTTTAGTTTAGTAAAACTATTATTTTTTTCAGAGTTATAATACGCCTGAGAAATTATTTTATGATTGTGTCTTACCATTTATTTAATTATGTTGACAAAAGGTCAACATTCATTAAAATCTTGTGTTCGATTGTTTTTTTAACGATCACAAAACTGGTACTTTCTCTACTTGTAAGGTAGGAAGAAAGTATAAACCATACAATTCTCTGCTTTTAAAAAAGTGAAGTCTTCCACCAACGCCATTTTCTTTATCTTCTCCTAGGCTGAACAGCTTAGCTCATTATTAGATATGATGCACAAGCGATTATAATAAAATCTTCATCAGACGTAATGATAATTAGAGAAACGCCAAAGCTTCAACTAACACAATCAGTGAAAGTGAGCTAAAATCCGTGAAAACATTTGATTTGCTTAATGTAGATGGCAAGGCGAATTTTGAAGCAAACGCCGATCAAATTCGACCGAATGCATTCGTTACCCTTCGTTCGCTCAAGTTTGCCTAGTGTATGCATGGCTTTACGGGCTGACAATCTGGAGTTAATGTATAGCAGGTATCGCTACTATAGAAGGTATCGAATTACTGCTAATATCCATTTATAAATATTTAGATTCCAAGGTTGAATAAAAAATTATATTATGACTAACGTCTTAGGTTAAAATAGTTAGCAATTTAAATATTGGTTGGATATCTAAATTTAAAATCATTAATTGATTACATCCTTATGCTTATTTATTGTTTATGATACTTTTAATTATTTTTAAAGATACTTTATGATAAAAAACTGAATATTATATTTTGAATAAAATATATAAGTAGACCAATATTAATTGATTTCTCATTTAATTTTTCTTAATTCTTGAAATTATTCATACTTTTGAAACATGTCGCTAATCACAGCTAATGTTTCGATTAATATTCATTGTATTGAAATTTGTTTTGAATCTAAATCAGATACATTATAATTTTTAACCTAGGGCTTCTCAACCTCTCAACAGGCACAAATTGGTACAGTTCATATACCCCCGTGTACAGGATTTTCGGAAACTCATAGCCCAAACTGAACAAATAGCTGGTTTGAATCAAAAGTAATACAAAATCCCTGTAATCGTACATCCGGAAAACCATGCAAATACCGTTAAATTGTTGTTCAAAATTTTGGCATACAGTGCCGGGAGCACAAAGCTGTTCAAGCATGCCTGTACAACAGGTTGCATAGGAGTAAGGCGCGCGGAATTTCACATGAAATAATGACAAGTAATTTCTGTGATGTAGGACCGTTAATGATGACCCTCAGAACGTAGTTCCATTTCTAGATGGACTGGTGTGCTGTTTTAAAATTAATTGTGTTATGTTCTGCTTCCGTGCCCTAATATGTCAGGGTGTTTAGTGCCTCGCACCTAGCTGCTATGCAACCTTCTGTACACGCATGCTTGCACAGCTTTGCTCTCCCAGCGCTGTACGCCGAAACGTTGAACAAAATGTAATAATATTAGCATAGTTTCCCAGATGTAAGGTATAGTGATTTTGTATTAATTTTGATTCAAACAAATTATACGTGTAATTTGGGTTATGAGTTTCTGAACAACCTGTATAATACATATCAATTATTTCTTGACTACTTTTCTAAAATATACTTCCTAAAAGGCTTTCGCTGTCAACCTGGCTTCCAGTAAAAAAAAACACAGTTATTTTGTAAATCTGTTTGACTCTTTCCATATTGTATGTGTTGTGTAGGCTGTTCTCCTGTTCTCTTAGAGTTACGATTGTTATCAAACACCCTGTGGCTTTGTAGCTCCCCTATTTCATAAAAAACTTGTCAACAAGTCTTCCTGGGTATTTACAAATGATGTATAGTAAACATATAACACCGTAATTTTGGGTTTCATCACAAGTATTTCTCTCATACTTATATAAATGAAATATATGAACATATATTCATATATATATATGAACATATATTCATATATATATATGAACATATATTCATAAATATATATGAACATATATTCATATATATATATGAACATATATTCATATATATATGAACATATATTCATATATATATATATAAGTTCTGATATAATTAGACCAGTAATATAATGTGCACAGCCTGAACGTGGCTATACCCATGTTAATTATTCTAATAAGGTGGTATGAACCAAGTAGAATTTTGTTAAAAATATACTATATGAATCTGACATTTAGTCTGCGTGATCACTCATGTGCGTAACCTATTTGGTCTCAATTGTCATCCATAGAGCTGAATTACTAAAAAAACTTTCGTTCAGACAACTTATATTCTATCAATAAACCATATAAGATATACATTAAAATAAATATTTAAATTAAATCTTTGAATAAATTCTGTCCTTCGCAATAAAATAATCTCCTAGGTTCTATAGAATCAAACCGATATTTCAAGATATCAAAACTAAGATAAACTTCCGTCTACTTCTCTTGAGAATATTCTAACAATCAAATCTTTATAAAGCAAGATTATAAACTCCCCCAATTTTTTCTATTACCGTGTCTTACTACCCGTTCAAGTTATTCGCTTATGTACTAATTTCACTTTAGCGTTAAGTATTAGGGAGGTTTTAATTGAGAGGAACTGCACCCGCACTTGCGTGGAGACCGGGTGGATAACCATTTAGGAAAAACCACCTTCAATGCACCCAACCGGTATTGAAACCTGAGCTTCCCGTCTTCGACCGTCTAGTCTAACACGGGAGAAGCGCGTTCGACCACGCCCAAAATATTGAAAATAAAATCTGTTCATCTAAAATTAAGTCCATTTTTAATCCATGAGTTGAATATCCGTTGGTTTGCTACAGATTGACCTGCTAATTCCAGAGATTGGGGTTTGAATTCTGTTAATGTGTATTAAGTGTGTTATATTCAACATTTATTACCATTCTTCCTCTACGCAGATGTGGGTAAACATCCTCTAAATTCCTCTAAAATCAGCTATCAGCAAACTCTACTCATTTGGTTCATATTAATATATAATATATATTTTAAATATTATATTCATATTTATTATAATTACAGTTCCCTGCTACACATCTGAAATCAAATCTTGAAGCCCAATTTCGAAAAATCTCAAATTTTATAAACTATATCTGAAATAAAGTATAGGCCTACTTGAATTAATTTATTACATTAAAATAAAATAAAAATACATTAGTATTCATATGGTAAAAGAGTCTTCAAATACAAATTTTTAACAAAACCACTAGCCATTTTCAAAAAAAAAATTTTTTTTTTAAGAACAGTCATCAGTAAACTACCATTGGATTAAATTTTTAAATAAAAATTTAGAGATACAACTATTTTTATTGTAAAACCAAATCATTAGCAGCATTTTAAAAATATTTTTATTTTTACTTTCTCTCGACCCTTTAAAGAGAGAAGTATTGTGATCCTAAAAAAAATTCAACTCAAGCTTTTGATAAATGTTGACGTTTAGTGACAATCTGAAACCGAACAAGTTCTTTGTGCGATGCCGTCTGTCTGTCTGTCTGTCTGTATTTTGGACTAGACCCGAAACCAATTTAACGATCGGGCTAAAACTTGGTATTCAGAGCTTTCATAAGGCTGCACTGAGGGATTTTTTGGAATTAGATATCCAACCCTAAAGCTAAGGGTAGCTTATTTGAAGGCAGAAAAAAATATTCTAAGGCATAGCCCTATAACAACTAAATATTAATTTGGAGCAAAATCCATCAATTTATTTCGGATTGCCCAAATATAGACATATAACGTATTGGATTTGGTGGGAGGGGGGTCAAATAAAGCGTTAAGAGTCCCAAGTTCAAAAATATACATGATTGCAATACTTTATCTTTGTACAAACAAGTAAAAAATAAACACCAAGAAGTAGAACGCAATATATCAATCCAAAGAGAAATCTTTATATACCCTAACTATACATCTCTATACGGATTAAATTAAAATTTGATTTTGTAGGACTTTTCTTTTTTAATATTTACGTGCTACAATTGTCAAACAACTTTTATTAACATGTTTTGAAATTATTCCCTTGATGTTACGACAAAGCAAATTTAATAAATAATTAAAATTAAAAATAAATAAAAATATCAATTTTACATAGCATTTAATTTTCAAAATTATAGTGAATACATTCTTCAAACAATTTTAATTTTATATTTATTTGAATAGTAATTAGTTTTTAAATAGACCAATATAATGATGATCATCAAAAGGCAATCGAGAGTGAGAGATTTTTTATCATAAGTGTAACAAAATATATGTTTTACACCAACAGCGTTGGTTGATGCCAATATAGTAATGTTTTTGTTTAGTTTGTGATGGTACTTTTTGGCAGGGGAATGTAATAAATTCTCTAACACCATCAAAAACACTCACAATTTTTAATTATTGAAGTTTACCCCCCTTTTCCCCTCTTTCTTGACAAAAGGGTGTAAAAACCTATGCATCATCCCAATGATGTATGAGAGAGGTGGGAGAGTGGGAGGGGGGCAGGCTGCACCACTCAGGACCACTGGCGTCCGCACTGCGCATTCTTTTAAATAATATTTGGAAATCTGTCATCTATAGCTTGATGTTAGAGAGCCCCCAATGTGGGTCAGTTACAAATCAGTCAGCTAGTAGATCTCGCTTTATGATTATGTATATGGTTTGTTTAAAAGTTGCCTCACTATGTAGTAGTGATTACTATTCCAGAGGTCGTCGATCTTTTTGGGCGACTTACAAACTTATCAAATATCCCGTGATCACTCGTAGTTTCTACTCTTTACTTTTCTTTTTTCTGTACGTACTTTTGTAAATTTTGAAAAATGAAACCTGAACATGACAATTGAGTCTCGAGAAAAATGACACCTGAACATGACAATTGAGTCTCAATTCCCATGTCCAGATATAATTTTTCAAAATTTACGGATATGATACGTGGCATAAAGATCATTTTGATGTCACAAGCTTTGTTAATCATGTAGAGTACAATTAATTGTACAAGAATCTGTTTTCTCCAACATACATTTTATATTTAATTCTTAAATTCAATCTTTTCCTTGAATATTGCTGTCCATACTTTTATAAAAAATAATATGGAATAAAATAAAATGTACATTTTTTCAACTTGTTTAATTTTCTTATAGCATTCCCGATAATGTCTGATAAAGATTATTCTAGTCACAACCAAATATTATTTGAAAGTTCTTGATACATTTGCGAGTTTCGAAGTTTCTAAGAGCGACCTTTAATGCTGTAGATTTCTTACGTGGTGAAAATGGCCGTGAGATACACCAGTTGATGATTCCTGCTCTATAGGTAAATGAATTTAAGAACTGCCTGAGTCGACGTTCAAAAAAATAGGATTTTCTAATCTCAAATATTATAAGATTGTTCACATGATAGAGTATGCAGCCTATGAATGCCATCCAGATATAATAGTAATAGCTGATATCACCGGTAGCTATAATTTAAATTTAAGTGTGTTGGTTTGGTCCAATTATCTATGCAAATCCTATAAAATAAAGGCCGTACGAGCATTTCAGACAAAGGAACGAAACTTTTAAGATAGTTAACTGTTTCGTTTGAACACGATAGTAGCCACCCACCCTTGCTTCATCTTGCAACACTGCACAACTGGCTGCCTAACTCTAAGGCACTAACAACCTGTAATGAAACTAGACATATGGTTTTCTTGGAAAAACTGAACCTGAGAGAGTTCCGACCAGACGACTTTTTTTTTACTAATTTAGACATGCTGATTAATAATTCATCATTAAAACTCAATCACAGCTCATTTTTACAAAATTCAATGTGAAAAGAGTGTGGCAAACTCCATTTAATCAGTAAAGCGGAATGATACTACCAAACAAGTTCTCAGTGGTTTAACATCTTAGTTAAACAAAACACTATCCAGGGATTTGTTGTTTTATATCAATTTATTTCTGATATTTTTATATAAAAGCATTTTAAAACGCGATTTTCAAGAGTTCATAACTATCTTAACAATCACTTTCGAGGAAAGATACGTCCATATATTTCCTACTTATTTTTTCATAAGGAATCGCCTCACGTCGGGTTGGAGACCAATAACGACTCTATCTCTCTCTCTATATATATATATATATATATATATATATTCGGTTAAGCCATTGTGTAATGGCTGGTGGTGGTTGGACCCACCCACTCTGACGTCCCTGACAGCCCAACACATATGAATAGCAAACACTCCGTGGTTGGCACGTTGCCAAGTTACTCAGAACTGTCGATGGGAAATAATTCACGTGTATGTGAAAATGAGACCCACAAGAGCGATGGTATGATATAGTGAGGATCATATCACAAATATTATCAAAGAGTGGATGTAAAACGAGATGAGAATGATAGCACAACATATTACTAGCACATGAACAGTAAGTACTCGCATGACTTATTAAATGTAGGCCTACGTGAATAGTTATCAAAGAGAGTTTCTGGTTTATCTCTTGTCCATTTTATCCAATTCTCAGATAAACTTTTATAGAATACCACTTTTAATATGTTATGTTTTTATTTGGCATTGTTTAGCACGCCTCCATAGGCTCGGCTGGGATTTTAGCCCTAGCATCCTCATCATTGACAAACTGGACTAGAATTGCTAGATATTTAAACACGTGAAATATGATTCGTTTATCAACTAATCGATTGTTTGCGTTTATATATTTTTTTATCTTATAAAACATAAGAGTGTATTTATTTAGCCCAAAGGTTGGCTCCATTTGGCTGGTCTGTATAAGCAGACCTTAGCCCTCAATATCCATTTTCCCAATCCCATACATTACAATGTAGTGAGCAAAAGTTCATAAGCTCAAGGACAGGTTTTATATCAAGGAGGTGGGAACAATTTACTAGAGAATTCTTATCACCACCCATATCCCATCCCTGTTAGTAAAGATGTAAGGATTTATTGATTTAGGCCTGCATTAATTTCTAGGAAGGGCTTTTCACGCTAGATTAATTATTTTAAAAAGTATATTTTTTTAATACTACGTTTAAACATTTTAAAATAGTTACTGGCTCATTACTGTGGCATAAAAAAATTTAAATGTGCTTATTCCTTTTTTTCAAGGAAGCAATATATTAATATGCAAGTTTAGATAATTCCACATTATGTAGGTTCAGAACCAAATAATATATATATTTAGTGCCGCACCGCACCCGCTAGATTTTTCGCCTGTATACTATTTACTCTAATATGTTAATGTTAAGGAAGGCTGAATTTACAGGAAGTGTGTGAACATTTGCATGAAGAGAGAGTGGAAAACGATTTAGGAAAAACCCTCTCAGTGAACTCGGATATCCCCGTCATTGTCAGTCTAGTCTATTGTGAGGGTAGCGTCTTAAAACATGCTACCACTGAAACGGCTGAATCATGTTATACGTATATAGTCTTCTTATTAAATGATATTTTTTAATTTGTTTTGTTTGGCTTTCGAGTCAGTGATTATTGGTTGCTGTCATGAAATGCGTACAGCAAACCAATCTTGATCCGTGGTTTAATAGGCCCTGCCTTCACCAAACATACTAAAAGCAACGTCCTCTCCAGCCATGCGTTTTGATAGTTTAGAGTGTAGCTATCAATTGGATGTTACAGACTAGGCTTCCAGAGTCAAAGCGGTATTAGACAAGAGCATTTTCTAGGAGGGACAAAATAAGGAGTGGCGATAGGAGAGAATCTCATATGAAAAAGTGTGAGAAAGACAACGTGTAAACTAGCTTGGATGTCAAGTTAATTTAGTCCATTTTGCCTGTGACAAGGAGGTCAGGGCTCGAATCCTGATTGGGTTTAATGAGGTGGTATTTCTTAAGTGGCTTCTCATGCTGTGTATTCCAGTTAATCATGGCGTGGAGGACAAGGTTCGAATCTTGTGTTTAAAGGTACGTACATGAAATACATCATTATTTTGAAAATAATTGTTTATTTATTATTATTATTACTATTATTATTATTTATTATTATTATTATTATTATTATTAATAACACCGCGTCTTACTACCCGTTAGGGTTGTACGCACTTACGCTAATGTGTAATGGAAGGGTGATTGTGAGATGAAATTGAGGACCTACAGTTTAACGTGGAATTCGAACCACTGTGGAGGCCTGGCATTCCACACATTCACAAGTTATGATTAATACACGTCTTGTCAGAGGTGAAGTAAAGGGTTTGGTAATAATATAAATATAATCCGGGACCGAGGATTATACCCCGGACCCTCAGCACAGATGTCAGATACTTTACCTCTAGACCGCCAGGTCACTAGGCATTATTAATCAAAATTAACTTTATTCTGGTTAATATCTGACACCACTCTCTCATCGTAGGTTTTTGTATATTTGTTCTACTTTCTTTGCAAATTACGTTTTTACATGACTTAAACATATTATTTTACTCTCTAAATGAAAAAATGTGGCAGCGTAGTTTGAATATTGACATAATTTAAAAAAAGGGATTTAAGTTAATATTATGGATAATTTCTCTAAATAAAAATATTTTCACCACATTGTATGAATTTACGGCTGCTATTTAGTTTTCTTTGCGAGTCTAACTTTACTATGAGGTCCTTACTAATTATTTATCGTTCTTGGATACGATTCAAGGGAGAGGTTTAGGAAATCATGTTTGAACTTGAGTTGGATATAAAATTTTTATTTTCGATGGTTTTGCCTTGTAACATTCCATGAACTACTGTTGGATGTGGTGTATCAGGCGTTCGATCTTAGGGAAATTTTTATTTGTTCTTTCACCATCGCGTGTCACCACCCGTTTGGTTCAGATGCCATCCCCCTCTTCGGTTGCAGCATTCTGAGAGTGATTTTGTTGAAATAATCCTACTATTGTACAAAATAGCTTTACAGAAGTAAAAAATAAGATCGCTTTGGACACTTTGTTCAATACTTCAATCAAAATATGTGTGTGTGTGAAATTGTAATAATATATTTCTTAATTTTTTTCAAATTTCTTTAATCATCAGTTTGGCTGAAATGGTAATATGCCATCCTCATGATCTAGAGTTCAGGTGTTCAAATCTTGAGAGTTCAATTTTTTTAAATTTATCAGACTGAAAAAACACTTTCATTTTAAATTATTGTATTAATCAGCATATGATTTGTTTTAAAATTTTGTAAAGAAGTATATAAGTTATTTGAGCATACGAAAAATACCACAAAATTCTTATTTAAAAATAATTTAACAGAGTAGTAAATTAAAATCAGTACATTAATTTTGAAATTTTGTATGTAGGTGGTTATTTAAAAATTAAATAATTGTGTTTATGATATAGAAATGTACACATTTAAAAATAAGGCTAAGCAAGCTAATTGTTAATCGCATAGTAACAACATTTAGTGCATATTTATGTTTTAAAAATAGTTGCGAATATAAAATAATGTTTTACTGAATTCAAATTATTAACAAGTGATTTTTTATTCCGAAATAAAATTAAAACATCGTACCCTAGTTGGAGTCGATCTATTGAATTTTTGAGATTCAGACAAGCACGATACCACGTGAGCTAATGAACATATGAAATATTCTGAAAGTTTAACTCATACTTAAATAACCCGATAAATATTTGAGACAGTAAACTTAGATGTATACAAACGGAAGATGGTTTCCTAATAAAACCAAACAAACCGAATTACATGATACACTCAATATAATAATAGTGTTTACTTTCAGTTACGCATCTTGTAGAATGGTGAATTTTGACATCTCTTCGCTTTAATCATTTGGTACGTCAAGGTTTTACAGTGTTGTCAGATCGAAAACTCATTCGCAAGCGAAACAATCCACACCGACTCTCACGAGTTTAGCAACCTGTCAAAATTAGCTCCGTTTTGGTACAGCCTGCAATTTGTGAGATCATGAGTAGCGAGTTGTTTTTTTTGCAAGTTTCAAATTTAAGGGTCCAGGGGTAGACAACATTATTTTCTGTCATACCACTATCTACATTCTATGCTGTTGGCATTGTGCATGTAACTATAGCCTAAAACCTCAAAACTTACCTGACTACTACCCTCTTTCCTCATCGTGGACAGTAAAAAATAGTTCTATTTGGAGAATGGAATAAGGGATGAACAAAGTTATTCAAATTTTAGCAACAAGTTAAGTTGACCGAAAAAACCAATCTATTTGCTTTCTGATGTAATAGATTTTATTTTGTTTAATCTACGGTTACCTTAAGGTTGGAACTTAAAATTACTTTGCGTGCCATTAGTGTCGTGTGTTGGTCATCTCTACTCTACTTGACAGACAATACCTGTCTCGCAAGGTGTTTGGCAGGGGAGAACTGCCTGGCTAGTCTCTAGTCTGACATCACCTATTTTTACAGCACAAACGTTTCAAGATCTAGAGCCCTGGGCTGCTGGGTAAATCCCGGTATAGTGTACTAAAGGAGGCTTTTATTAAATAAGTTCCCACTATATTCAAATCTAACCTAATCACGTGCGGGTAAGTTTGATAGTAACGCTACATTACTCCTGACTACACCATTATAGTAATGTGTAATTCCCGGACGATAAATAAGACGCAAAGTAAAGATACATTATTTTTTGATAAATTATTATACAAAATATTCAAAACTCGCTAACCAAAAATGTTATTTATGGTTATTACTTCACTGTGAAAGAGCCTAAGCCTATAGGTAATTTATAACTAATAGTCTATTTATTTTATTTATTCGAGGTATTGAACATGCACTTTATGCACCGAGTGATTATATCAGCAAACCAGAATTTCTATAGCGAGAGGGCCTTCCAATTCTCCCGGGAAAGGTATTTTCACACACCTTTCAGGATTCTATTAAATGCCACGATCGACTTGAGACCGACGGCTTTACTTTCCCTCCGAATGAAGTTGTGCTACGTATTCTTAACGCTCAAGAAAAATTCATTGACCTCGGCTGGGTTTGAACTAATAGTTAGGATCCAAGATATCAATCTGTATAAAGAAAATGTTTCGAAATAATTTTTGTAAATGTTTTAGACACAATCATAATTATTATAGCTTATTTGTCATATTATTATTATTATTATTATTATTATTATTATTATTATTATTTTAACTGATTGTAGGCCTGCACATGTTAAATTGTATCGAATATGTATCTGATTAAATAAAAATGTGGACGAGAATTAATGGTCTAAGTTACTACTAATTCTTCATAGCAACGTGTAGTCTACTTATTTTAGCTCAATCATTATCACAAATGAATTTAAAATACTCATAAACTACAAAAATACAGCTTTCAAGGGAGTAAAACATTGTTGGTATACAATTGTTTTAAACTCTAATAATATAAATATACAAATTATGATAGAATTTAAAAAATAAACACAAGTAGGTTAAACTCAAAGACACAACTCATTTTTTGGGTTCGATACTATGAATAGAACCCTTATGAAAAACTC
This sequence comes from Timema podura, assembly GCA_033556935.1. Taxonomy (NCBI): domain Eukaryota; kingdom Metazoa; phylum Arthropoda; class Insecta; order Phasmatodea; family Timematidae; genus Timema; species Timema podura. The sequence goes on from JAVRXN010000011.1 coordinate 16,147,402, forward strand.
ACGTTATATATCTTTTTTCAGTCCTACACAGATCTCAACATTTGAATGGTTAAATATAGAGAGCCAAAGCTTGGGTTGCAGCTAAGTGAATTTTGAAACAATTTTGAAAAAAGACAAATAACGGAATTTGGGAGTCATTAAATGTAATTTTACGCTTTATATTATTATTTTTACTCAATTGTGCGGGTACTTTTGAAAACTTTTACCGTGAGGGCTTCAAATATATATATATAATATTTTAATATAATAGTATACATATATTATAATTTAAAAAAATAAAAAGTCTCATAAAGGGAATTTTTAAAATGTTTGGAAAACACTGAAAAAAAAAGGAGTATTTAAAAACATATATTTTTTACAGTAAAAATAATTTTATTTATAAACAAATAATACTTTTCGTAATATGTCTATAGTAATCTCACTCAGTATTTTTTTCTCATGAATGCCGCCTGCCGACAACTTTAGACGGAGCAAGGCCGCATAAACGAGAAGAGGATGGTGAGCCTAGGCACGAAATCCAAATAGCCAGCACCAAGTGCACAATTGATCCATAGTAATGCATACATTAAAGATACGTAAAGAATGAAAACTAGCCAAACAACGCATATTATTAAGCCATAAAGATATTGCTGAAAGTTTTCTTAATATTTTGGTTCCTAGATAAAGCTAAGGTGATATTTAATATGAATTAGTACACCTTAATTTTCTTGTTTTTTTCAATGTGTCATAACTGATCTCACTTATAGAGACGCGTATCATCCTAAGGTTGCATTTAAAAAATTTATTTGAGATATCTGACGTGTACTTTCTGAACCGACTGATAAAATCAACACACTACTTTGATATTATCTTAAAACTTGAAAAGATACAACATGCCAATCCATTATCTCCTCAGTTTAGAAGGGGAAACAAATATTCTACTAAAAATAAAAGTTTCACTATGTCAGGAATCGTACCTAGTGTCCCTAGATCATTCCACAAACATGCTATCGATTCAGCTAAGCTGTCGCACTATCTTATCGTTAAATAAATCTGTAACTCGTGCTCTTGTAGGATTCTTGGCTTAGAAAGGATTTATAATAATAATAATAATAATAATAATAATAATAATAATAATAATAATAATAATAATAATAATAATAGTAAGATAACCAATAATTATTTGAGGAGTATGAGATTTTAACAAATAAGTTGTAGTGCAGACTATGAAATACATCATTTATTTGGTCTTGAAATTAGCATGAAAGCAGTAATAACTGTTAGCTTACTGCAAAACCTAAATGTTTAGAAGATGTGTGAATGTTAACTGCATTAGAAACTGTCTGTATTTTGCTAGTGCATTAATTGATAAAGTGAATAATGTGATTCAACCCTCCTTTTAGACAAGCACCATTTAACTATTATACGCTATACGTGGACATTCACGGCCAACAAGCACACACAGAACGAGCTATTTATTAATATGTTTGAGTGCCAGGAAAACTTCACTGTTTCTCAGATAACCTTCATATAGACAATCTTAAATCAATATGAGTGTTTAAAGCAATTGTTGAGGGTTGGGTTTTTTATTTGTTTTTAGCTCCGCGTCTTGCTACCCGTTCTGGAGGGAGAGTGGAAAACCATTTAGGAAAAACTACCTCAGTTCACCCGAGCGAGATTAGAACCTCTATCTTCCCGTCCACATCAGTCGAGATAAACAGGAAACTAGCGCGTTAGCTAACTACGCCACCGGGGTGGGTCTGTGAGTTGTTGATAATCTCATTGTAGTAAAGACATTATTGATTGAACTTAAAAAAGAAAGCCCCAAATTAATCATAGATTATAGACCAGTGTGATATTTTCTCTAAACACTCACAAAATAAAATATTTAATATCTTATATTAAACAGAATTACAAAGTAAAATAATAATTCTAGAAAATACGGTAAATAATTTATATTTTACTGCATTGGTAGTCATGCGGACAGAAAATTTATCATATGGTCCATTTTTAGTGATGGATAAAACAGGGTTCTAGTCCTGGCCGGGCATATTGAAACAAGTTTTCCTAAATTGTTTTCCAACCTCCGTCCAAGCAAATGTGGTTACATCATCTTTAATTTGTATCTTTTTCATCACTATCCCCCAGAAATTAGTAGTAAAGGTGGATGAAATAGGTAATATTATGTCACATATAAATATTCTCCTATAGTTTACTCTGGACTATATTATCCCCTTCGTGGAAGAACGGAATTTCACCTTCTGGCTAACCCACAAAATCGATTATCGCTAGGCCTGTCAGTATTTCCAGGGACTCAGAGCAGAACACCTGATTAAACTAATGTTAAAACCTGCCTGAATATAAAAACTACGTTGACCTATATACACAACATCCATCCGAAACTTTAACAGGGACTCGAACCCCAAAATCTAGGTCTATTATGCTGAAATTTGCCTGATTGATATCTTACAGAAAATAATTAACTACGAAATCAGTTGTTCACAAATATCCGGCTGATCCTTGACCAAGACTCACAACACAAAACATGATTAAATCATGCTTAAACTTGCTTGGATGAATATTCTACAAAAAAAACTACATTGCAATCGGTTAAGTGGCCCCATAGAAATATACTAATATCCAGCTTAAACTTCACCGGGACTTACACCAAAACACCCGATTATAATTACTACACTAAAAAATGCCTGGATAAATACTCTACAGAATAATAAAAACTACCCCACAGTAATTGTGTGGTTCCATAAATGTATACAAGCAATCGGCTTGCTTTTTCACCGGGACTCAATCCGAAACACCTGATTATACACAAATAATGCTAAAACCTGCCTGGATATTGGTTCAATACAAAAGTAAAAACCACACCGCAATTGGTTAAGTGGTTCCAGAAATCCTAAGTTACAGATATAAATAAATCCGGCCGTATTTTTAAAGTAAAATCAAATCCTGACTGTATTTATGCGAGAGCCTCCCTTAGCATACATCCTGATGAAAAGAAATAAATGCACTGCAATCAGTTATTAAGTTCCAGGTATCTTTGGCTATAGACATACATCCTTGAAAACAGTAGACTACAGAACTATAATATTTTTTTTACTTAAAAATACTTACATTCCAAACCTTAAAAAAGAAGAGATATGTAAAATGTTTTTAAGCTCGTAAACCAAAGACAATATTTATCCTTGATTTTCAATTATTATTTAAACTTCCTATCTGTAATATTGTATTAATACTTGCCTAGAACATAGCCAGTTTTATTGTTTGAATTTCCAGAATTTATTTGGTAAAAAAAATAGATTTGACAAAAATATTCACATAAATAATCACAAAAATAATCAAAAATAAACACATAATAATCACCATTATAATTAAATTTATTAGAAAATGATAATCAACGTAAACTTAATAAGCTACACCTTTTCTCAATCAAAGTATTAATTACTAAACTTTTTACTAATAGTTATATTGTAGCCTTGAACTTTGAAGAAACAAATAAATTCACTTTTATAACTAAAATATGTCCAATAGATAAGATTTTATCAAATTTTTTTTGTCCACCTGGAAATAATATAAAATATTTTGAATCAGGATTGGGACCCTTAAATTACAGAAGTTTTTTTAAGCTCGGCTTCTTACAAATAAAATAAAAATCTTTTACAGTTAATCTGTTATTTACGTTACATGTGTGGAATATAATAATTAATCATTAATAAATGTATAATTAGCTATACACAATAGTGAAGATTCCGAAAAAGGGGAGATTTGCTTTATGTTACCATGTAAAACCAATCAATGTGGGTAACAGTGCCAAAATAACGTTTAACATGGTTACATTTTTAATAGTTAAAAATGGGAGCAAATATAATATATTAACTAAGTATGTAAATAATAATTATTGATTTTATCATTATCAGAACAGCAAAGTAAAATTAATTTTGTAAATCAAACCATTCGGGCATCACTAAAAGACATAACTACTACCCCAGCACTCCTTCTCAACAGTCAAAAAATAATTTAAGGACTTAAGGCCTTCTCTAACTCTGGCCTCGGGCGTAGCTAGGCAAACTATTCAACATTCATGTGTGGAGGTATAGCATACCACGCGGGCTGAGCCAAAAAGTTGCTACCTTTCAATCCCAACGGAGTGTACCTAAACAATCGCTGAAAGGTATGTGTTCTTGAGCTATTTGTATAGTTGGACTTAGACTTTGTGGAAATCCATATGCTGGGACCGCCGAATGGACAGTTATCTCAAAAATGGTCAGCGTAACGACCGTTAGATGAACAAGAACTCAAGGGAATATGTGAAGGGTTGTAAGTGAATTGGGATTCGCAAAAGGCCAACTCCGAACACTTATAATTAACTTAGTATTTTTTATGACTTTAAGGTTTCTTGGCCAATTATATTCTTTAATGAACTTGAACTTTTGTTGATATAGTGCTCGGACCTATAAATAGTTTGTTTTAGGTTGATTTATTGCCATCACTATCATCACCTATTTGGGTAAATCGTAAGTGTGTAAAGTTTTGATTTGTGGGTTATGGTATAATAAATATAAAAAGTTTCTCCCCAACATTTTTTTTAACCAATAATTCAGAGTATAGACAACATCATTAAACGTATAAAATATTTCTTTTATTCCTCTATGCCACTCTGACGTCACCCAGAGGTCTCGTAGAAATAAGCCAGTGCCTACCAGTATTGTACGTAGCAACATATCCGAGACCGATAAGTAATTAGCTATTGAGTCCACCAATATTAAAGAATCCTACAAATAGTTTTTTAATTTCTGATTTCAGCTTACTCAAAGTGAAGAAGAGTGGAAATAAGTCGCTCATGATTTCGAAGAAAAATGGCAATTTCCGTACTGCCTTGGTGCAGTTGACGGGAAACACATTCATATAAAAAGAACCATCGAATTCCGGTTCTCGTTTCTTCAACTATAAAGGAACATTCAGCGTCGTTTTGATGACAATAGTTGGTGCAAACTACGAAGTTTTGTTGGATTATGTTGGAACAAACGGAAGAATTTCTGATGGAGGCGTTATTAAAAACACGGATTTATACGAAAGTCTAAAAAAAGGTGAACTGAATATTCCACTTCCAAAGCACCTTCCAGGAAGTAAAAAGACTGCTCCGTATGTGTTTGTTGTGGACGAGGCATTCCAATTACAAGATAATTTCATGAAACCCTATTCTTTTTCTGTGCTTAACCATGAAAGTCACTTTTTTAACTATCGCCTTTCTAGAGAAGAAGAATTGTTGAAAATATTTTTGGAATTTTTTGTTTCCAGATTTACAATATTTCAAAAACCCGTCAATCTATCGTCAACTAAGGTCAATGCCATAGTTCTAACGTGTTGTTATTAGCACAATTTTTTAAGAAGACATTACAGTAGTTATATCCATACCCAACCGCCTGTTTGTTATCAAAATTCGCTCAACATGGAGTCTGGAACATCCTCAAACAGTGAACGTCTAATTGGTATGAGAAACTGCAACAGTTTGTCTTACTCTAGATCAGCCAAAGGAATTCACGACACTTTCTGTAGCTACTTTAACGATGAATGGAAAGTAAAGTGGCAAGAAAATGGCATTTGAATATTGAATATGAATTCACGAATTTGTTTTGAGATAAACAAATAATACAGTGCTATAGTAATATTATAATATAATATGTAATAATAATAATAAATAATTATTGCACGTTTACTTACTGAATTTTCATTGCTGTCATTGACCAGTTCATAGGTTGACTCACTGGCATCATGGAGTTTCCTGGTCTACCAAAAACCTCAGTTCCCCGAAATACCACAGACTCGGAACATACACATCATTAGCTGAAGTTCCCGATCTCTTTGAGTCGTTTACTTTCTTCAACTCCTTGCGAAAAACGGATCTTAGGTTATTAACTTTCTTCACTACACAATCACGTGTTACATCGGGTTCGAGAGGCTTCAACTTTTCAATTGAAACATCGTAGGCTGCCGCTTTTTTTTAATGCGGTTAGAATAAGCTACGGAGGCGGTATCCCAAAGCTCGGAAGGACCGGTAGCCGTCGATAAACGCTAAAAGCGCATCTTTTTTTGAGACCGTAGACATGGTGAGTGTTCAACAACCGGACAGAAAATGAGCAAACTGTACAATAAACTGTGTAAACTGCGCAGGTTATTGTTGCAAAAGACGGTCCGAATGCTCAAACTTTTTATTTGTGTGAAAACCGGTCTAAACTGCGCAGTTCACACAGTTTATCGCTCAGATATGACGTCACACGTGATAAACTGCACAGATAATTGGAAGGTGTGTAGCCCCTTATAGAGATAATCTAACCGAATTTGCGAGTAAGGAGAGTGGGAAACAATATAGGAAAAACAGCCCTCAATAGACCGGACCGGGATTAAAGCCCCCATCTCCCCGCCTTGAGCACGTCAGTCTAACATGATATTGACGCGTTAGACCACTACGCCACCTAAGGGAAATGGCACATGTTTACCCACAGTATCTAGTTAGGATGACAGTAAAATTTTTGTCCACCCCTCTCTCCGCAAAGGTATTTTCAAAACTTATTTTAACTGTATAAAAACTTTCTAAGAAAAATTATTACCGTCGTCGTACAGTTTACAACACGCGAGTAATCATGTAACTGCAAATATTGTTTTTAATATAATCTTCATTTTTAAAGATTAAACCTTTTTTTTTATTTCCCTCGGCCTATTATAAAACGAATTAGCAGTTAATATTAAATATGTCAATTACAACAAAAAATTAACATTTCAACAACATTTCAAGGTGTGGTAACACTTACAACACGCAACTGTCAGCTATTATTTCAATCGCGTGTGATGGAAGTTAGATTAGAAATAAGCAATCATTTATAGTTGCAAGTGGTTCAGCTCAAGGCTTGGCCCGCAGCACCATCATCCATTGAGCTTTGAGCTGAGCCAAGCCTCGTTACATCCTTTGATGTTCGTTGAAATACCGACATCACTGGGTTCTGCGAGAATTCCGACGAAACCATTTATATAATGTTAATGAGGCTCGGCCCAAATCTCGGCTCGATAATCTGAACGCTTTTTAAGAGTCTAGGAGGGTGAGTTGAGGTAGAGTATGACGTCATACTCTACACTCCAAATAATTACTTTTTCCAAATTTTATATTCCAAAATGCTGTAGCTATACAACGATTATGAAATTAAAAATGAGCTGCATTTTATGTTGGTTCATCAGATGTTCCACAGGTTGAAAATTTGATTAGCCAATCAAAACGT
>JAVRXN010000011.1:16154766-16447266 GCA_033556935.1 Timema podura
ATTATAAGATTTTCTCTGTCGGAAAGCTTAGTCCAGTGGGAAAAGATTTCGAGTCCAATATAAAGCCACATTAATTTCAGTTTGCAATAGAGTTGGATTGAGCTCAGCTGAAACCGAGCGACGTGGAACGGATAAGATATCGGTGTTTGGTACTTGTACAGCGTCTGTAGATGGAGTGTGTTCCGTGTTCGTTAAGCCGACTTCCTGAGTAGGTTTAGAGCCAGCTGGCCGAGTCCTTATCTTCTTCCCCCACTACTTTTTTTTTATTGACTGGCGTCTCCATAGTCACCATGTGGTTGGTCCCTTCACAAGCCAGTTATCTTCAGCGTGTTGGAATTGTAGTGTGAATTTTAATTTCTAACCATCCGACGCCCTAGCTCAGTCAGTATTGTGTCTGCCTACTGAGCTGAGGGTCCTGGGTTCGATTCCAAGGATGGACGAAAAATGTATCATTGATTAAATATGGGATTACACTTTCACTTTGTTAAATTAATTTCCGGGGACTGGATGCTGAGCCTGTCCTAGTCTTAAGTTAGATTATAAGGCATATGAAGCTACGACAGGCCTGGCCTGACGCTAGTAGAAAATAGATGCGTGAATTAAAAAGTAATTTAGGCCATAGGCTGGAAACAATCATGGATGTAAAGCAAATTTATTTTTCAACCCCCATGTGTTTTTTTTAAACTGTTCTTGATGGCACACGCAAAGTGGACTGAAAAAATTGATTGACGTCTACAAAGATAGATAAGTTTTGTGAAACCACTTCCATCAGTTTAATAAGGACATAAACGCACGTGACACTGCATTATATTAAATCTAGTCTAAAATTAAAATTGAAGTTTTTTTTTGTTTAGCTGATGTCAAAATAAAAATTAAAACGTTACTGCTGCAAAATCATGGGAAGCTAGAGAAAAGAGAAAAAACCGAAAGATCAGGGTGTGGTCAGATGATGTTCATGTGACTGTTTTGGAGTGGTTCCAAGTGATATTTGCACTCTCGCAGGCACTCAGACCAGCATGTGAACGGGCCACTGAATATTTACAGGCCAATCACTTGCTTGAAGCTCTATATGTTGTCTGAGTTGATGCATGGTCGCATCATCTGGACAGTATTTAGCTGATGGGAAGCTCAGAGAGCAGAAATGAGTATTTTAGACTCCATTATAGGAGAGCGATTTAAGTGAACTAGGAATTGTAAATAGTTTCAAACTTTGTATGGAGTCGATATTTATGCGTCACTTTAACCTTTCTAAATAGTTTTAAGTATTTAATTAATGTATTCCGTATTTTGTGGATTTGTCAATTTGTCTTGTAAATATCTGTCATTTTTGTAAAATTGTAACCTTGAATATTCCAAGAGGGTTTCATTTGTGATCAATCAGTAGCCTGCACTGCCAGCCGAATCAGAGCTCACCAGTGCATAGGACCCGCTCCTTATCACTTTTTTACGCTCTTACAGTAAATTTTCAAACTAAACTGACTAAGAAAATGTATGGAAAAATATATGTTGTCATACTCTAACAAAAGGACATAACAAAGTTATAATTATTATATGTTTATTTCTTCCTTAAATAATTTAGATAATTCGTAGATTTGAAAAAAATGTTACACCAATGCACGGGAATCGAACCAGATTTACATGTCCAGGAATCATTTTTGAAATGTACTTGATGTGGCTATATCTGTAATCTAAAGATAATTTCAATCTCACAAGTTTTGCTATTCATATACATAAAGTTAATTTTACAGGCGTATGCTTTCTCCAAAACTTACATAATTTTGAGGAAATAATACATTCTATTACCTATCACTTCCTCCAAAACCAACTATGGGATCATCAACACAGGCTTGTAAATAATAGTTCTGCTATCACTAGTCTATTACATTTCCTGGCAAAGTTATCCTCATGATATCTATTTTTCGTTGTTTGTGCATAGTGTACAATAACTTGCAGTATGTCTGCATTCGACATGATGGCCTTATTGCAAGCTCGTTGAGTGGGTTATTTTGATGCACCAAGTGTACCTCTCCTTGCTAACCATTTACTGATCCGTATTTGTTTCTTTTTACGTCGTCTACTAATCTTATTTTCCTCTTGTTGTCGTACAACCTCAGTAACGGTCTACACAACTGCTGCCATTTTGTAGCCAACTATCTCACTATCACAGTGTGATGTAACTTATCATGAAAACCGCTAACGGACGTGAAAGCTGCTATCATACTTTTTGGTGAGAGTCACTATATCATCGTGAAAACCAGCCTCAGTCTACGAACAAACTCTCCTATACCACTCTCTTATACAACTCTCCTATACAGCTCTCCTATACAACTCTCTTATACAGCTCTCCTATACAACTCTCTTATACAGCTCTCCTATACCACTCTCCTATACAGCTCTCCTATACAAATCTCCTATACAACTCTCCTATACAACTCTCCTACACAGATAAATCATACAACCAGCCATTCTATACAACTATAGTGTGTGAAGGAATGTTGCCAAGCCGACCTGAAAATACTTCACTAAATCACACAAAATAAGGTTCTGTACGACACTAACTGTAGTCAAGGGAAGGATCATAAAACCGGAATTACACACCATGAACAACTGAAGACAACTACAAGAACTGGTTCAAATGCTGGAACAAACGCTTTTACTGCAAGACGGAACAGCGCACAAACAGCGTGAGATCTGTCGAGAAAACATACTAAGAACTAATGACCCCGACTGTCTTATGAAAGGATAATTAACTATCATTAAGAAAAAATACAGAATCACAAGAAAAAATAATACTCGAAACAAATATATATAGCCTATATCAAATCATATATAAATATACGTTATATATATGTTTTAAATAAGTTATATATATATATATATACACATAGCTTATATATATAAATTATGTTATGTATCTCTTTCTAGGTTATATATATTATGTATAACTTATTGTTATATGCATGACAATATCATATATAAGTATACATATTAGTATTACTAGCACCAAGTCTTACTACCCGTATGGCTTATATGTAGGCCTACGCTATACATATTATATATATATGTTATAACATATATAACATTTATCTATATAAGTTATGTATACATAACAGTTAAATATAGACTACATATAACAATAATATATATATTTAATAATGTATAACAATAATTTATATATAATTATGTATGACAATAATATATAAATATATTTAATTTATTGTTTGAATATATACAAATAAGTTATTGGTACATATTTTATATAACATCAACTTATATATAATTTTTGTTATAAATATAATTTATTGTTACACATAACATTAACTTATAGATAATTGGAGTTCCTAAAAGTAAAAGGTGACCTGGTGGTCTAGGGGTAAGGTGTCGGACCTCTGTGTTGAGGGTCCGGGTTTCAATCCTCGGTCCCGGTACAGATTTATCTGATTACCAAACCCTTCCTTCACCTCTGACAAGATGTGTATTAATCACAACTTGTGAATGTGAGGAATGCCAGGCCTCCACCGTGGTTCGGATTCCACGTTAAACTGTAGGTCCTCCATTTCATCTCACAATCACTCTACCATTGCACATTAGCGTAAGTGCGTACAACCCGAACGGGTAGTAAGACGCGATGCTAATAATAATAATAATAATAATAATAATAATAATAATAATAATAATAATAATAATAATAATAATAAAAGTAAAAAGAGCATAAAAATGGGAAACCTAATTGAAATATTTATAGAAGAATAAAAATTCCCATTGAAAGTAATTACGGCAGTCAGACAGCGGACCAGTCAGTACTCCTCGACACACCACCCACCAACATACTAGACAAATATCCTTTCTACACTCCTACCATCATTCACAAATCACACATTTCATCCATTTGCAAACACCCTAGTCAAAACCGGCCGCCATTGGGATAACCGACTAGGATTTCTACCAGTCAGAGAATAATACTGGTTCCGGGGTCGATCCCAGATGGAGAATGTACAGACTATCACCCACAACCTGATTCATTAGAAGAATATATCCTATTACAACTTCCCCAACCCGAACTTTGACCAGTGAGTAGCATTCACAGATACCCCAAAAAACATCATCCTACCCTCACCTACCCAAATACCGAGAAAGAAAAAACACACATATCCAATCATCCAAATTCACAGAATTTCACTAATCACAGGGTCACTAGTTAATATTTGTGTATTTCAATACAGCCTCATTTCATTGGCTTTATTTGACAGGAAAACAGTTTCATATTATGAGGATTAGGGTTGAGAATGCAAACTGTCCCTCAAACGGGAGCAGGCAAAGTGATAGACAACAAAGTGGCCGACACGAGAGGACAAAGTGGTAGACAGCCAACTGCTAGACACGCAGAAACGACGTGGACCAAGTGATCGACACGAGCTGGACCATGTGATAGACAGCCAACTGGTAGACAAAATGAAAACAATTATTTTGAAGGCTGGGTGGGTCAAGTGGTCGACACGACTTGGACCAACTGCTAGACAAGCTCATGTATAGGGGTACAAAGTGATAGACAACCAAGCGGTCGACACGAGAGGACCAACTGCTAGACAAACTTTGATATCATCCAGTTAAGAGTGGCTTAACCTTACACTTATTGACATATTTTTGTAGGGTTTGCTAAAGTAAAAATGTAGATGAAAATTACTCGAACTAATGATGACCTTATAAAAGAATATCATGAATTGAACAGTCGCAATTAATTCTGCAACGCTGACTGCAATATTAAAGAACAGTTAGCGCTGGTCCACACCTATGAACTATTTTATTTTTATATTAATAGATTAGAGGTGAGGAGGGTATAATTTAGAGAAAATATACGCGGTTTTTCATGAAGAAAGAGTTGAAAACCATTGAGTAAAAATTCCTTAGTGGCCTTTATTAAAACTTGAAATTTGACAACAGTTTTAAAATAGCATGTAAAATTAATAATCGGCAATAAGCGACATTAAAATGGATTTTTATTGTTTTTCAAACAGATAATTTTAAAATATAACCTGTATATTTAGCGCTACATATTTTTTTTAGCACCGTGCTATACTAGAGAGTTACTACCTACCCGTTTGGTTTATACGCCTATATACTAACTAGGCTAATGTGTTTAAGAATGAGTAAGGTTGAATTTAGAGGAACTGCACCCGATTTTTCGTGGAGTAAGAGTGGAAAACCATTTATGAAAATCCAACTTCAGTCCACCCAACTGGGATCAAACCCCGATGAATGGTCTCGACGTTTAAGTTGTCGGCTGGAGAATGATGCATAGTTATTTCGTACCGTTTCAAACCGTTTCAGAATATTTTAAGGAATGTATGGTAAGCAGGAAGGACATATCGTTTAAGGTACAAGATCTAAGCCGTCAGGTATCAAGGAGCAGGTAGTAAGATGGATACATCGTTTAAGGTACAAGATCTAAGTTGTTAAGGTTTAAGGACCGGCTGAAAATTGTGGTGGGTGGTAAGATGATGGATTGGAGCTGGATGGGATCAACACGGTCATGATCGAGCCAGGATGGATACAGGAAGTCGTATGGCTGAAAGGAGGTAAGAGTACAGGATGGGGACTGGAAGTTGTGCAGATCAAGGCTGGGGGTAGGAGACTGGGAGGAGGGGAGAGGAGCGATTGGCGGGCATGGCAAGAGAAGGGGATGACGGCTGGGAGGAGAGTACAGGATGGAGGCTAGAATCTAGATTCAAGGGAGAAGGGGGGCTGCTAGGAAGGGGGCTGCAAGGGGCAGAACGACAAATACAGGGACATAAGGTTATGTTTGTGTAATTAAGAGCCTGTTAAGGTTAGGTTAGGTTAGGTCAGGTCAGAGGAGAAAGTGATCCCCCCATTCAATGTGGTGGATCAATGTTAACCTTATAGGAGAAAGTGGTCCAGAAGTGTCATTTTAACAACTACAACCATGTTTATAGCGTTGTTAGTTTTGAAATAACTTGTGTGTCACTTGAGCCACTCTTGACTGGATTCATCTCGATGTTTGGCAAGCAATTCGGCCGCTTGGTTGTCTATCACTTTGTCCTCTTATATGGGAGCTTGTCTATCACATGGTCCAGCTCGTGTCGATCACTTGGTCCACGTCGTTTCTGCGTGTCTAGCAATTGGTCTGTTTACAGGTTTGTTCTCTCGTGTCGATCGCTTGGTTGTCTATCACTTTGTACTCCTATACATGAGCTTGTCTAGCAGTTGGTCCAAGTCGTGTCGGCCACTTAACCCACCCAACCTTCCAAATAATTTTTTATAGCTTGTCGAGCAGTTTGTTGTCTAGCAGTTTGTATGGTGCCCCCTCAAACAACAAACTCAACTTTATTACTCCAAACTAGTGATGGGCACAATCGAGTAAAAATAATCGAGTAACTCGATTGTGTTGTGTAATCGGGAGTACTCGATTCTTCCGGGATTACTCGAATAACTTTACTCGGACCGTGTTATTCTTTTATTTTCTCTTTTCTTACCAGATAAGTAAGAATCGACCTTATTGGCTGGACTGTTTACCACGCTATTTCCATTTAAAAGGTATATTCCCTTAGAGCTCATTTTTCATCAACAGTTTCCGCTACCACGCAAAAATGACCCTTTATGGTTTAAACGTTGCACATGCATTCTCAATACAAATTACTCGTAGATGTAAAGTACACAATCGAAAAGCATGCTACTAGCTAAGCGTATCACATTTCCGATTCTTTTCAAAAGTACTCGATGAAAGTTACTCGATTCTTTTTACTCGGCACCACGGCAGTCTTATTTGCACAATCGCATTGATGAAACTAGATATTATCTTTCTTAATTATTTTAATTTCTCCTTAGTAAAATATGATTATTTATAAATTGAAACTAATTAGAGTAAGATACAAAACAAAAAAAAAATTGTTTTCACTTTTAAAAAGGTACAATTATTATCAATTTCTTTAACATGAACGTTTAAAGAAAAGTTTATTTTATTAAAAAGAGCACAAATCAATTTTTATTTGTGAGACATTTCTTAAAACGCATACTTTCATATTAACTGTAGATGTAAAGTGAAACATGAAAATAAGGGGGTGGAGGTCAGTGTCGAGTGCCTACTACAGAAAGAGATTATTGACTTGTTATTAGTATCGAATTCCATTGCAGGACTCCCGAGTAATATTGTCCAACCAATTGCCACGGGACGATTCGAGTAGATGATTTGCTAAAAATTACTCGAGTAATTTTACTCGATTACTCGATTCTTTTTAAAGAGAATCGAGTAATTACTCGATTCTTAGAATTACTCGATTGTGCCCATCATTACTCCAAACCAGCTTGGCACTTGTGTATATGGCACTTGTGTATAGTTGGTGAGAGAGTAGGTCAGCAGCGTAAAGGGAGGCAGCTTATCACTTGTCATGAGCGTAAAGTCAGGCAGTTTGGCACGTGTATATAGTTGGTGAGAGAGTAGGTCAACAATGTAAAGGCAGACAGAACTAAGCATCCCTGGTCCAATTATCCATGTGTGTGTCCAAGGGAACCAGTCAAGTCGAAAGAGAGGATTATCTTTGAATCGAGGATTAAGTGGTTTGCCGTGCGTGTGTACTACAATAGTGTGTGGAGGCCATGGAACTATTATGATTATGATTATACGTTGGGGCTCTCTTGACGCGCAACTGAAGCTGACCTTAACTCGGGGAACGCTGTGCTGAGGGGGTATTAATCATCCCGGGTGGCGAGTGGCTGCTTGCATTTCCTAGAAAACAGTCATGAATGTATATTCCTATACGTTATATAACTTATATATTTAATGTACTTAATAAACCGAGAAAGAAAATACTAACTATTTTACTATTTTCCCCCTCCCAAAAGGAATTAATCTGTATAAAACAGTTACTATTCTCAAAATTTACTAAAGTCAGGTAAGTGACAACAAAGCTAATATGAGTTTAAAAAAAACGACAATACTCTAAAAAACGATTAAATATAAATTTTAGCTTGAACATACTGTACTTGCTAGTTTATTCATACTAGCAACAACAATTTATATTTTCGGCTAGTTTGCTTTTTCAGACGCTTTTAAACACCCGAAAAACAAAGTTATTTTTTTATGTTTTTTTACATAAAAATAACGCAGATTTATACAACCTTTACACCCTACTAGCATAAAGCATCTGAAAGCTCTCAATTGGGCTGTATTATAATTCAAGTGAGCGCGCCTCCCTTTTCCCCCTATACTTCCCATGTTAAACCAGCGCGGTGCGGCGGCCGGTTGCCACACTATGCCATACAACGGCTCTCCGTGAGGAGGGCGTGGCTGGCTTCACTTTCTCGCAACGCTACAGCAAAGGGATGTCCTCTCCATGTATATAATAGCTCCATGGTCGGGGACCAGATATGTATCACTTAACGACGTTGCCTATTTGAAGATTTCGAAGCCATTTTGTGAAGCGGGTTGCATCTTAACTTGACGCACCCAAGCAGTCTAAGCACTAACACACTACCAATTTACTAAATATAAAGAGGGAGAAGAAAAATAGAAGTTCGCCCCCACAAGGCCTCTTGTTTATCTACTGATAACACTTCCCCTCTTCCTCTGACGAGTTTAAACAATCTCCATACTATTTTCTCCTTGAAAACATTTACTTGCTATTTAAAGGTATGTTTTCCTTGTTTCTTATTTTAGATAAACTAATGTTACCACTGACTTTAATCTACATCCTGGAAGGAAGACTCCTACAGGCCATTTTTGGGACTAAGCCAACTAGCCTAATTTGTAAATGATTTATGAAATATAAGTTTACAAAAATACTACTTCAAGTTAAAAAATAATAATTTTGTGACACTGTAGGGCTATTTTAAACAATATCTAAGAATTTATGGTTTTAATTTCAACGTTACCGTATATCTTTAAAATTTTCTGAATAAAACGTACATTCATTAAAATGGGAAATCCTATCTTGACCTACCTTGACGTCACAGGTATGCAACAGCGCTAAGTGACTGGGGGACGTTACATTGACTAATTATTTATTATGTATTTTTATTATTTTGTAAACTGATCTACAAATGGTTTGAGTATTAAATAGCTTTTGTTTTCTGTTTAATATGGTTATTAATGAATCTAACTATCTACATTACTTTTAAAATAAATCAGTAACTTGATTATTACATTGTTTAGTGTATGTATTCTCCCTTGTTTTCAATAAACACGACCTTGAATATTCAATGTGCTATTTCAGTCAAGTTTGTTCCACAATGTACTCCAACATTCTAAAAAGGACTCACTATTCACACGGTGATGTGGAAAGTCTTTGACGCCCCGGACATTTTACAATATTTCGTGGTTGCTTTCTCTATTGTGACAATTACTTGTCGAAATTGTGATTGCAATTCAAAACCGGGCTAATTATATTAGTAACAACGTATTCCCTCCTGCCGTCACCTACAGCTTTATTAGAAGGTAACAAGGCGTAATGGTAGAAATGTTATGTGAATAATGAATGGAAGTGTACCATTAAATAGTAAATTACAAATCCTTTGTGTATTTCCTCCACAAGTAACCAGAACGGTGAAGCCGATGACAGAGGAACTTACACAATATCTCAAAGCAAGATTTAACACGAAACATCAATAATTAAAATAATTGTTTTAGTTAACATCAAGGGACAACATAGGATAATATTTAGATGAAAATAAATTTGATTTTTCTGTAAGATCAGGTTCGGATTTTGGTGCATGTAGGCCTTAGGAACTTTTTTTTTAAATTGCCATAAATGGGGTAAGTATTTATTTAATTTTAATATTTAAACAGTGACTCATATGAATTAGAATTACTCAAGTTTCCCGGGCATTTTATATGTTGTTAAACAATAAAGAGAGTGTACCGGTATTTCTTGGTTCAAAACTGCTGTAAATGCATATAGTTGGTAAATAGTGAATAATGGTGTCACATTTGAATGCCTTTAAATTAAAGACTGATGAGATGCATTTTCATATTTTGTTCTTATAATTTACTCTGTTTACTGAGATTGACCTAACCTAATACATCGTGTGAATATACGCGAAAACACATAATACTTATTGTTGGCTCCACTGAAATGTTTCCTCCTTCTATCTACGTAAATGCGGCTGTATTCCTTCTTAAATTTTACCTTCCTCATCACTATCATATTGGCGTAGTCAATGTTTACGTATATCCAAAGCGGGTACCAAGACGTAGTAAAACTTTTTTTTTAATGTCATAATTTATAAACCATGCACTTGAAAGCATATAATAGTTTTATTCTATAACTGAGCTAAATTTGTTACGTTTATAATTTGAAGCGACTATTGCCTCTAAAAATGAAATTACGAGAAAACGGCTAGCCTTTTTCAACAAACAACTTTCATTTTAGAGGTTAGTGGCCCAGAATATTGGCAAAAATAGTATCTTCCAAAGAAAAACCCAATTTTACTATTGAATTTCTATATTTTCTGTTGTGGACGAAGTGACTGTGCTTTGTGCTCTGTGGCTCGTCTTTTTCTACTTGGTGCTCTGCGGCTCTTCTTTTTCTACTTTGTGCTCTGCGGCTCTTCCTTTTCTACTTTGTGCTCTGCGGCTCGTCTTTTTCTACTTTGTGCTCTGTGGCTCGTCTTTTTCTACTTTGTGCTCTGTGGCTAGTCTTTTTCTACTTTGTGCTCTGTGGCTCGTCTTTTTCTACTTTGTGCTCTGTGGCTCCTCTTTTTCTACTTTGTGCTCTGTGGCTCGTCTTTTTCTACTTTGTGCTCTGTGGCTCGTCTTTTTCTACTTTGTGCTCTGTGACTCGTCTTTTTCTACTTTGTGCTTTGTGGCTCGTCTTTTTCTACTTTGTGCTCTGTGGCTCGTCTTTTTCTACTTTGTGCTTTGTGGCTCTTCTTTTTCTACTTTGTGCTCTGTGGCTCTTCTTTTTCTACTTTGTGCTCTATGGCTCGTCTTTTTCTTCTGTGTACACAATATCTCTTCTTTTCCTGTTTTATGATCTGCGGCTCGACTTTTTCTGTTTTGTTTCTTGTATTTTTCTGCTTTGTGCGCAGCAGATCATCATTTTAATTTATCTCGACACTTTGCAGAGAGAAGAATTTTAATCTTAGGAAGTGAATTAATGGTCCATTCATGGTAGGAAGAACTGAAGCTCTTTATTCTTACAAAAATCCCACTACATAGTAGAATTCTGACATGGAAAGAGGCATTCAGATTAACCTTCCTACCATGCCCAGGATATATATATTTTATTAAATCTTTATAAGGCAAAGATAATTTAATACTTATATTAATGCATGTATATTCTACATATATTTACACTATACACATATACACACAGTATGTACTATCTTTACTAGATCAAGAGAATGACAACTATATTTAAAATAGAGATATAGGCCCCATTGAGCTTAATAAAGCTAACAGAGAAGAAACTCACATACATACTGTACATACGTACAGTACTAGGTAATCTCTTCTCAGGCCTCCCACAATTCCTATTGGTTATTGTATCCATAGCACAAATTCTAGATTTGTTGAATTCGAAACTTAAGCTCTAAGCATGTAGATAAATTAAATAATTAATATATCGCATTTAAAAAAAATTGCTATCGAAGCTGTAATAACAAATGTGTTAACATATTTGTTTTAATCCTTAAAGATGTTCAAGGGTGATCTGTGAAATCAATTGTAGCATTAATTTATTTACTAATAAACATTTTTACTTGGATAAAAAAGTAAAATTTTGATTGGAAGTAAACATATTTAGCATATTTTGCTAACTTTTTCAAAGGTACATAAATGTAAGTATCCCTAGATTAAATTTTATTTATTATTCGAATCATTTTTGTTTACTAAGCATTTAAAATGTGAAACTAATGACTTTTGTTCCGTTTTTAAAATAAAAAGTTCATTTGTATTGATTTTGATAATCTTGCTATCAGCTCATACACACTGGTATTCTAAATAAATTTCCAATAATTTAATAATAATTTAGTTGACCTAATTAATATAAAAGCTAGTTGATGACAGATAAGGCAATGTGTTTTTAAAATGAATTTGTTTTGCAAACATTTTTCTCTACTGGATTCCATTCGCTAGGTGTTTCGGCTTCTACAATAAACTTTAGGTTAGCATCCATCCAATTTGTTTCAAGGTAAATATTAAAATTTAAATTTAAATATTATATATTTTTATCTCTCTCATATTCGCATTCATTCAACACTCTCAATTCTATATTTTATTGTATTATTATCTAATAATCTTCCTCAATTTATTCACTCGTCTGGTTTTTTGAAGATGATGCTAGCATCAAAACAAGGTTTATTCCAGTTAGAGTGTATGGAAGAAAGTTTTGACACATTTAAACTAAACTTTAAATAACAAAATAAATTTGACAATTTTCTACATATTCTTGGATTATTCGTTTTATAAAAAACAATTTTCTTACGACCACCATTGTGAAGAATGTAAATACCAAATAAGCGCCAAGAGTCAAATTTTTCAAGAGACACAACAAACTGATTATTTAAGTACATTACAATATTTAATTCATCAAAGAAAATTTAGCAGAACTTACCTTAGGCTAGAAGGATTGTATTACGTAAGCTGCCATTTTTGCATTTAATATCCTGTTTTAATTAATGAGATATTAATTTATAAAGTTACAAATGCCAATGATAACTGCCTTGAAAAACATTATATGTTCTAAGGTATAATTAGAAAAATATGGCCTTAGTGCCACATAAGAAATCAATACAACACACTCATTTTAGTGAATACCTAAGTTTTATTGAATTCAATTGAACGATAATAATCATAAAACAAAGTTTTAAGTTATATAAAAGGACAATTATCAAAGAAAACTACTTGAAATCACAAAATTACTAATTAAAAAATATCTACACAGAAAATTCACCATATATTTAGCCAACTTTTCTCAATAGAAAATAAAACTAAAAATTAAAACAAAATAATAGAAAGTTTCTTTTTGAAAATATACACAGTCAATTTTAAATTAAATTGTCACTTTCCATGTCACCATTAATCAAGTAACTGTAATATGCCTAAGCTCATACATTCAAAAATGGTATCATTGCTTGAAAATCATGTAACCTATCTGTATAAATCAGGACTTGGTCGAAGTTCGAATTGAATGTTTTTAATATCATTTATGGTTATGCCTGTTTTAAGAACATTACAAGTTTGTCATTGTTCTGCTATCAATGTGTAGATCCGGTGGTGTAATTTCTGTATTGGCACTAAAGCCACAATATCAAATGCGGATCAAAGAGTAAGGAAAATCTACACTAGACTTATTGTGGGTAAAAAGATAAGACAGCAAAAAACCTCAAAATGGACACAAGAATAATATATTATTCTATTCATGGGGATGGTCTGCATTGAAAATAGCTTTCAAGTAAATTTTTAATTTACTCACTTTAACTTAATTTTCTCAATTATCTGTTTTCTACAACTTTATGTGCACTTATCTTAAATCTTTAAAAAAATATATATTATTAGGTATAAGAATAAAATTTTCAGGCTTATTTATGTTAAAAATCCAATATACATAATCGTTTTATTTTTTGTAAGTTAATAAAATAATTTAAAAAAATAGCATTTCAATATAAATAATATTTTTGATAAAAAAAATCATGACGCAATCATACAAAATACAATTGAAATTCCAAGCAATTTTTACATCTCCTTTGCGCTACGTTTTATGCTGCGCATGCGCACAGCAGACTGTTCACCAACCTCCTCCAATCTAATCACACCTAATCAGTGTGGCTGTGAAACGTGAGCTATCTTGAAGAACCTGTGCTTGGGTTTCTTTTAGATATTTTGTGTTGTTTTGTTGGATTATCGTTCCAGAAAATGGTTGAATTCACCGAAAGTTAACCTCTTATGGCATGTATCATATATCCACAACCGTTTAGTTTTTTCGTCACTATCACTGCTGCTGCAAACAACAACTCTTCTTCTTATTCTTCGCTATGACTTCCAGAATAATCTAAACACTTTAGATTATCACTGATAAACTCTAAATTACAAAAATCCATACTGTCTCTGAGACTACAAAATAATCTTCTAAACCTTTAAAATATAGTGTAGAACAGCTCACTGTGTGAAACACAAGAGAAAAATGTCGCACATCATAGCGTAGCTGAGGATGGCTCTTAAATCAACCGGTCCTATGTCGATTGTGGCATGTAAAAGAACCCTGGAATGTATGTGAGAATAACTTTCCTGGATAAATCGGTAGGCCTTTTCACTCTCGCTCATAGAAAATCTCGTATGCTGATAGATTCGGTTGGTTCAGAAAGTGTACGTTAAATACCTCTAATAAATGAAAAAATTAAAAATATTATATTCAATTCACACGGTCGTCTTTAAAAAAAATTCTATTTTATAATTTGCTCTTGAGTAAAGACTCGTTTTTCAAATAATCTACACTCTACAGATACACGAGTCTTACTACCCACCTATGTACACTCTTGGTATAGGAATGATTTAGCTGGAATCTAAAAGATAGATACTCAAGGGATAGTAATTGTTCACTTGAGCGAAACTTACCAACTATTTTTAATTGGTTTTCACAAGCTTACGAGGTTTTAAGAAACTATTTGAATAACTTTTCTTAAAGCAAACGAAATATTTTAAAAACTATCTTATTTTAATCTCTTTATCTACATTTTTTTTCGTTATTAAAGTTTATTACAGACTACCTGTATATTTTTAACATGCTAACATAACTTTCATCCGACTCTGTTTTGAAAATATTTAAATCAACGTATACGAGTTGGAGACAAAAGCTCAGAGTTCTTTGTGTTTATGTACTCTGGTGGCACTTTATGCAACTTGACTCAAAAAAGCAAGCAAAAGAGGAAATGGAATCAACGTCCATAACGTCCTTTAAGCCGGCCATTACGGTATTTTTCTCTGGGAGTTGGTAAACTTTAAGGTGGGGATGTAAGAAGCATAATGGTTATCAAGGCCGTAGTCAGGGGAGGTTTTCGGGGTTCACCCCCCTCCCCCGAAATTTTATGAACAAAATATATATCGCTTATTTATGGTTCAAACAATATCAACATTAAGGTACAAATACAAATTAGGGGGCTGTGTTACCATAAAAAGCACTTCAGAGCGCTTCCAGAGGTGTTTATTATTTAGAAATTTTTCTAGCCTTAGGGGAGTTATGGTGTTATGTTGTCATAAAAATAATTTTCAGATAGCTTCTAGAGGTGTTTAATATTTATAATTGTTCCTATTTTTCGGCAGTTATGGTGTTAGGTTACCATAAAAAAACAATTTAGAGAGCTTCTAGAACAGTTTTTAATTTAGAATTTTTTCTAGCCTCCATCAGTTGGGGGATGGGCTCACCAACCCCCCCCTGAAATTATTGGCTGGCTACGGCCTTGATGTATATAAATCCTCATCTCATAGTACGTGTCTGATATTGAGTATTTGCTAGTATAGACGTTTCACTGGATAAAAGCAATTTACCTAACTTCAATCCGAACGAAGCCGAGGGCAAACTCCGATTTAGTATATGTGCCGCAACACTTATGCCTTTGTTGCGCTTGGCGAGTGACCGCTGTTTGAAGCCCACGCTAAGACCTAGGGCAATCATATCGTTCTAAATGCGTGGTGCTCTGTACTGGGTTAGGGAATGTTAATACGCCGCCGGGCTTTAGGGGGTGCCACGCCACCGATGTCGTCTTAAAAAACTATAAATAATAATATTTTAAGAAATTCATACATGCTCAGATGTATTTGATATTGTACTAATTTTCTTTTCCGTTTATCACGACATGTGTCCTTGTTAGAAGCACTGGCCATGAACATAAAAAATTCATCCATCTTGTAATGAGTTCCTTTCAAGTTTATAGGACGTTAAAGAGAGGAGGTGTTTAAATCAAAGTTCGCCCGGGCTCAAAATTATGCTCGAGGTGGTCCTGCTTGCATGACCATTGCGGTATTAAATTACACACTTTTTAAATGAAAACAAAAGTTTTGTATCAAATTCCAGGACACCCTTGACAGCTAATCAACCACTGTTGAGGAAACCACGTGTATAAAATTAATATCTATGATTGTACTGAGGAAATATTAGATTTATTATGGCCAAATAAATATTTTGATATAAAATCTTTTCTCTACATCTTCACCTTAAGACAAAACTATCTATATGTAGAGTTTTACCAGTTCTAGAATACGATAACAGGATAAAAGTGGTGAATTTTAAACTCAAATACAACTATCTGATATGTCACCTAAAATTTTGAAAAATTAAATGTAATAAACTCAGTTTCGAAAATCTAGTATGAATTCGTATTTCAAAAGGAGCAATTAATACAATAATTTCTAATTTAAAAATTGGTATACTCTCTTAAGGAACATTATCTTATAAAAATATTTTACAAATTGTATTGTGTACAATTTCTCAAGTGGTGTCAGCCTTTAATTGTTTACCTCCTTTGTAAGAATCAAGACAACTTTAAGCTACGTTTACTGACAAATCTTGGAAAATATTCGTAAATGATAGACTGTAAAAAGAATTGTATGAGCGTTTGATTACATTTCTTTGAAAATGTCTGTATTTAGAAATGTGCACACTCCTTACTAAACTTACTAAGAGGCCGGTAAACACTTGTCCTTCCATCAAAACCAAATATTATAAAATATATTATTGTGACAAATCATTGTGTTCAGACCTATACTTGATTTTAATCAATAAAAAGGAATTTGTATTATCTAAGTAAGTATAACTGCAGAACTTTGATTAATATTGTGATAAATAATTTATGAAAGGGACAGTTCAAGATTTAAAGCCTTACATTATATATATATTTATTTTTACTAACTTCATTAATATGATCATTATAACATGGTGTTCACCACATAAGTCAGAACTATTTTAATTCGTTTGATTTGAATAATAATTGTTATCTAATGATTTATTACTTAGACTCCATATTTAAAAAATATATATCTAGTTAGTCTAGTAAAATTCACTTGGATGTAAATATTAATCTTGAAAAAAAGAATATAATACTTAACTAAGTTATGTCTTTCCTCTTATTTCAGTTATTTTTAAAAATAGTTTGTTAGTGTAGTTATCTTAATAATATTATTTTATAACCAAACATTTCAACATTCAAGTAGTAGTAGTATACTGCCTCTCTTAGGAACAACACGAACTACTTGGACTTACTCGCAACTGTCCAGGGTCTTTCTTTTACAACGTTGCCACGATCGTTCTGAAAGTGAAGAGAGGAAATCAATTTCTTCCGACACTTTCAGCCGGGTGTACTGTGGGGAGTTTTATCCGTAAATGTATGATATCCTCCCTCTTTTCACGCAGGCGCTGGTACATTTCCTGACATACTTATCCTACACACACTTAAGCCATGTTGTTGTAACAAGTATAAGCCACGCTGCTGGCCGAGTGGTCTAAGTGTTTGACAAACATCCGCACTTGTTGATTGCAGATGTTGGTGTTTTTCTTTATCATCCTCACTTCTTTTCAATTAGATTTTATCTTCCTTTTTACTATCTTCCATATCCCTAACCGATAACATAACAGCCGTTAGTGTTCCTTGTGCTGATCTTACCAATATAAAATCCAAAACAAACCGTGAATTTAACGCTTGTAGTCCTATAAGGTGGGTTTAGACCAAACGAACAAGAACATAGAGCAAGAATAAGAGCATTCGTTTGTGCTCTTTTAGTGTAAACGGTGATTTAACAAACTGCTACTAAACTCGTTTGTACCAAAAGAGCTATTCATAGAACAGCGAGCGCGAACCGAACCAAAGAATCCTTTGATAAAACCGCTCAGTCGAGCGAGCGCGTGCGAACCCGAAGGAATGCTCCAAGCAACTGTTCGTGCACTCTTTCGTTGTTTTAGACTAACCGAGCGAGCATTCTTAGAGCATTCATTCCCATTTTGGGCGAATATACTAGCGCACCGAAAGAATGCTCACTACATGTTTACACAAAGAGAATTTAGGCGTAGTGGGGGAATAATGAGCATTCGCTCGCTTGGTCTAAATGTGCCTTAAGAAATAGACTTCACAGTGAACACAGCTAAAAGCTGATTGAAGTCATACAATTTATCTCATATTTTAACATTATCTAGTTCATAAATCACAAGATTATTGTGATTATTGCGGAGTTATCATCTTTACTTAATTTAGTGGTTAGAGAACGGGGTCTGCATCCTCTTAGTATTTATTTAGTACCACGCCTTACTACCCGTCCGGGCTATACGCTCAAGTACTAATTACACTAATGGGCTAGGAATTGGGAAGGTTGAATATAGAGGAAGTGAGCCCGCGTTTGCATGAAACGAGAGTGGAAAACGCTTTAGGAAAAACCACCCCCAGTTCAGTTCACGCAAGCGAAATTCAAACCTCAATCTCCCCGTCCTCAGCAGTCTAGATCAACACGAAACCAGCGCGTTATCTAACTACGCCACTGAAGTCGGTCCCCCCTTTTAGTAGTGTTGTGCTGAAGTAATATTGGATAGTCACTCAGCGTGTCAACCAACCATAGCCCACCAAAATAGTTTATATTTATATACTAATTAACAATAAAACTAATAAAACAAATTTAAGTTGAGCTTGTAAAATGTAAATTTAACAACAAATTTCTAAATCGAATAATTACATCCAAACAAATATTGATTATTGAGTATTTTAATATGGATCAGAAATATCAGAATAAATAAAAAAGTTAAAAATGCGTTTTGCAAAATTTTAGTTCTGAAAACATTATTTTGAAATTGTGAAACAAAACAATAAAATCATTGAAAGATAAAACACGTTGTTATTAAAATTATAACTCACATCAATGGTTTTAGTTAAAAAATAAAGGTGTTATATTATTTTTATTCAAATCGCTCAGCGTTCCATTGAAAATCTTTCCCAATGCCTCTCTTGGCAAGCGTGCCATAGGTTGCAGGCCTCTGGGCTGGAGTAACAAACTTCTGAAGTTAGATTACTTACACCGATTTTCAATTCTGATAAAATCGGATGGTTACTCTTGGCAGGAAGGGTTGTCAATGTTGCCTCAATGTACGAGTAATTTTGCAAAGCTGGTTAATCGCTAATCCCAGTAGCTCTTTCTTACACCTCCAGTCCACACACGCCCACACACTACCTTCCGATATAACTAAAAGCGAGGAGATTTTGCAACAGTTTGTCGAGAGCGAAAGTGAGAGTGAGAGAGAGAGAGAGCGAAGATAACGATTGTATCCATAAAACTAGCAGTAATCTCTATAGTGATATTCAGTATTGTGTACACGGTACACTATGTATTGCTACCACTATGAACATTAAACATTTAACCACATTAAGGGAATACGGATAAATAAGGGATATCTTGTACTTTAGAGGAATCATCACAGAATAGTATGTGCGAAGGAAAATTGGGAAAGAAGGAAAAAACTACCCTCGATACACACGACTGAGTTTCAAAAAGTGACCTCCCCGTAACTGGAAAACCGGAATAGATGAGACCCACATTGAATCCACGTGCACACCTGCAAGGTGCAGATGGAGCCTAGTTCCAACCCAAGCAGTCCATATAATGATGTATTAATAACCTTGTCAGTGAAAATATTGATAAAATGAAGGGGAAACTTCAAAGATTTGACTTCAATATTGGGGAAATTGTTATTTATGAAATTATATTTAAATATAATTATTGAAGTTTAAATTTCGTTTTTTTCATTCAAATAACAGCGATTATGGAGCACCTTTGGAAAATGCTGTCAATGCTAAACATGAGTCGTGTAGCAGGGAAATTGTATTATAAATATTACCTGTTGCATGTCTAAGGATGCGGCAGAAATATATGACAGTTTTGAAAGTGTAATAACTTTTGAATTTTCGAACAAAAATTAGTTTAAATTTTGCCATTAAATTCAGCATATTTTGCCATTGCTATTTACGCCATGAAACCATTTTTAGAACACAAGCTACAGTAGCTCCACGACTTATTTGGTGCTGACTGACAGCTCACAGCTGACTTCTGACACTCAACATTTAGGTATATACCTACCTTTAGGTATATACCTAAATGTTGAGTGTCAGAAGTTACTGCTGTTAAACACATGTTTTTTGTAGATCATATGGTTCAACGTAGGGATTAATAATTTGGTCTGGTAACGTTTCAAAGCCGTCAGCTGTCAGCTGTGAACTGTCAGTCAGCACCAAATAAGTCATGCATAGGGTTTAGGTATGGAAAATAACGTCTTGCAAATGTCCTCCGTTTTCATTCACACATTGCTGAAGTCTTGCTCTGAAGTTAGTCATGACATCCCGAAGCATGTTTATCGGTATTGACCTAATTTCACGTTCGATAGCAACCTTGAGCTCTTCCAAAGTGCGTGGTGTCAAGTACGGTGGTCAGAGGGAGGGGGAGGTGGTCACTCTACTCGTCAGTTATTGCCATTTCAGTAACCATGGGGCAACTGAACAATGCCCAAGTGTGGTTCCAGCAGGATGGATCACGGGTTTCCATGGCAGTGCTTCGAGACATGTTCCCACAGCGCCTAATTTCACTTCGTGGAGATATCCAATGGCCAGCGCAGTCACCCGATATTTCGACGTTTTACTACTTTTTGTAGGGTTATCTGAAGTGGAAAGTTTTCATTGATAAGGCCTCATTCTCCTCATTGCATTCTTACCCTTTTTAACCTGTCTAAACTATTTCCCTTTTAATTTATTTCACTCCATTTGGATCTTTTACCATTTCTTACACATTTTACTATTTTTTTCACTCAACCCTTTAACACTGTACACCCTTTTAATTTGTTATTAGATTTACTTTTTATCCTTTTTTCCCTTTTTAACCTGTCTAAACAATTTCCCTTTTAATATATGCTACCATATTTGGATCTTTTGCAATTTTTTTTTAACATTTTACAAGTTTTATTTCACTCACCTCTTTAACAATGAATAAATACCCTTTTAATTTTAATTTAATAATAGATTTACTTTCTATCCTTTTTTCCCTTTCTACTATTTTAGCTCAAATGCACATATTTTGAAATTTTGGTATTTTTTGGATATTTATGCAATTTTTACCTTTTGGTATTTTTTATTAAATCTACTTTCTGCACTTTTTCATTTTTGACCTTTTCTCCTTTTTTCACTTTTTACACCTTTTTATATTATTTACCTGGTATCGTCATGGAGAAATATTTTAGGGTGTAAAGGGTACAAAATTGTTAAAATGGAGTAATTATTTGTATTATATTTATTATTTTTAGGTTTTCAGTCTTACAACAGGTCCACTCCTCCTTCAGCTCCCAGAATTTTCATCTTTCCTTTAAATCATCTAGTATTTGAAACCTCCTTCTTTCTAATCTCTTATTTACCTCAACCTTTCCTTCTATGACATCGTTCAGAAGACAGTTCCTCCTAAGGCTGTGTCCGATATAGTTTGCTTTGAACTGAAGAATCACATCCAAAATGTTTCTCTTCTTACCCACTCTTCTTATGACTTCTTCATTTGTCATCCTGTCTGTCCACCTGATCTTCTTAAGTCTTCTCCATCACCACATGTAAAAGCTCTCCAAGTGTTTCTTTTCCATCTTCCTAAGAGTCCAAGTTTCAACTCCATACAGTGTGATGCTCCAAATATAGCTTTTCTTCAGTTTTGCCCTCAGTTCCAAACTAAACTTTCTAGTCAGCAGTAAGCTCTTCTTTTTGAAAGCTTCCTTGGTAATTTAGATCCTCGGCGTAATTTCCTGGATACATTGGGCATCCATTGTTAAAATATTTCCCTGGTGTTTGAACTGCTTTATGTTTTCCAAATCCTGGTTTCCAATTTTGACTTTCAGCAGTTTTCAATTTTTGTTACTTCCATCACTTTTGACTTCTCAATGTTGATCTCCATGCCACATCTTTTCCCTATTTCCACCAGCCGGTCCATCATTTCTTACAACTCTTCTTTATTTTTGCTCAGTAATGCTAGATCATCTTCGTATTTTTTAGTGTGTTGATGACACGTCTTCCTATCCTGAAATGTCCACGTCCCTCCAGGGATTTTCTGAACAGCCAATCTCCATACAAGTTGAACAGACTGGGGACAAAACAGCATCCCTACCTCACCTATCTTCCTATTTCTACGCTGTTCGTCTTACCATCATTCAGCCTCACCTTCAATCGCTGTTCCAGGTACAGGTTTGCAACTAGCCTTCTGTCCCTCAAGTTTATGCCAAACTTCTTGAGTATTTCCATCAGATTCTTTCACTTCACTTTATCGAATGCCAATTCTCAGTCGATGAAACCAATGTGTTCTTCATACCTGACTTTTAGGTGTAGAATTGCAATTGGACATAAAGGTTAAAAAGAGTAAAAATAATATCTTATCAATTTTTTATAAAAAAGGGTAAAAATTCAAGTAAAAGAATTAAATGTGTAAAGTAAATAAAGAAAATAAAAAAGTCAAATCTAATATTTAAAATTCTGGCCTCCAGATTCACATGTTTTTGCACATGGGCTCCCATAGCCCACAGTACACAACTATATGAAATGTAGTAGTAAACTTTTCTCACGGCTTTAATATTTCTTAATTTTTTCGGTTTTGATTAATTAATAATATTTAAATCATTTTTACTTTCTCGTTATATAACAGGTAGAGAAAGTATAGTAATCATCAAAACGACTGAACTCGAGATTTTGATAAGTTTCGACGTTTCATGACCCCTCTAATCCGAAAAAGTGGTTTTTGAATCTCCAATTGTCTATCTGTACCTCGGAGTAGAGCCTAAACTATTTTACTGATCGGGCTAAAACTTTGTATCTAGGGTTTTTATAAGGTTTCCCCGAGGGGTTGTAGGAATTTGATATCAATCTCTAAAATTAAGGGTAGTTTAATGCTGGACAAAAAAAGAGAAAAAATCGATTTTCTCAAAATCAGCTGCAATGATTTTGATTAAATTTAATTTCTAAGCATATATTAATATTATAAACCAAATGGCTACCCTCATTTTTCGGCAAAATGACTTTAGCGGTTGCGATCTAATGAGTAAATTCTCATTTTTTATCACATCTCTGGAACTATTTGATATATGAAATTACTTATCGTTGCAAATATTTAGGTCTATTTAAAATAAAAACCTTTTATTTTAAACATATTTTTATAAAACCAATAATTATCAAGCTAAATGCAAATATATGTATTTTTTAACTTTTCGGACATTAAAGTTCAATTATTGCGACTATAAAAACATCCAACCCGATATGTTGATGAATGTGAACTTTTCATAACCCTCCGAACCCTAAAAAGTGGCTTTTGCAATGCCGTCCGTCTGTGTGTCTGTCTAACCCTAAAATTAAGAGTAGTTTTATAAAGGTCGAAAAGAGAAAAAAAGTCCATATTTTCAAAATCGGCTCTAAAGATTTTGATTAAAATTTGTATCTAGGTATTGATTAGGATTATGAACAAAATGGCTATTTTCATTTTCCTATGAAAATGTGTTTAGGGTAATTTACAGAAGCGGAAATTTCCTTTTTTCCACAACTGTTTAAGATACTAAATAACTTATCATTGCAAAATTGTAGTACTATTAAAAATAAAAGACTTTTATTTGAAATATAACTCTATAAAACCAATATTTTCTGGGATATTGGTAAATATATTAAAACAATTTTGTGATTGTTAGTTGTAGAGAGATACTACTTAAGTTTTAACGCAATAATCCTCTAATTTCATGTTGTAAATAGATAAGTAAGTCTCTCAAAATTTTAGGTTCTTTTTTCTTTAACCTCTTAGGGGAAATGTTTGTTAAGCAATTATTTATCTCTATCATTTTAGACTCAATAGTCAATATATACCTCTTTTATTGGTCCAAAATTAATATATTAGTTATTTAACACAACTGCGATAACCATAACATATGTTGCCCCTAATAAAATATCGAAAATTTTAACCGGAAGTAGAAATTTTAATACAAAGTATTGGCCCTTGTGAACCCAATATCAATTTTTTTTAATATACTAGCGAGAATTAAATTCTTTTAAAAGAAAATAATAAAATCTAAATCCGGGAGTCAAAAAATGTTTAACGTAAGTATAACGCAATTTTTGCTCAGGTTTGCTAATGTATATTATTTCGTTTTACACATATTACGAGCTTTGAGTAAATATTTCCATTTTTAAACAATGGAGCGAGAAAGACCTTATGGATTTCCGTACTACTTATTTTTAATTCCAGTTCCAAGGTGCTCATCTTCGAGCAAAGGGGTTATTAACTTCTAAATGTCAAATCTCTGCGTCTGATAGATATCGCCCAACGCTCATGACATTCAGACAGAGAGCTACACAAACTCTTCATTTTATTGCTATAGATACGTCTAATTCATTTAGAAAGGGATATATGGTTCACTAGACACTAGATTTATAAGTTCTGTTAAATAATATACGAGTAACTTTACACTACAATGTTGCATACATAACCTAAGTGATTATTTATGTTTACCTATTAATTATGTACAAATTCAAGCACCCTATTTACCAATGGTAAATTTAATAGCAATTAATATTTTAATCATTATCTTACTCTATACCCCTAATGAGCTTTTAGTTGAGTTAATTTAAGAGTGTATATAACTGTGTCCACATATTAGACCGTATAGAAGAACTATATTACTTCGTAAGAATACATTGGTTAACTAACCATTGTGATTGTTAGTGTGTTAACAGCCCACAGACATACACTGTAAGCACATTAGACCTTTAATATGCAAACTTTCACAAATGTATTTGCTAGAATAGTTACCCATATAGTTATGAATATATTAAAAATATAGATATATTTAGTTAATTTAAAGAGTAGGTATATTGTTAAGAATAACCTTTGATGTTAAACTAAAATAAATTATTATCGCTAGAAAATTTAAAAAAAAATTCAATGTCCAAGGGATTTAATAACTTGAGATGTTTTCAATATAATTTACTTAATCTACTACATTAGGAACTCTAAAGTTCATTGCCAACCTTACTAAAGAACGGCACCTATTCCTATATGGAGCTAGTTCTATCCAGTCCACCTCATTACATCCAATTTCTTTAAGGTCCATTATAACTTTATTCCCCCATTTGAGTCTAGGTCTTCTCAATGGTCTCTTTCCATTGTATTTTCCAGTCAATACCCTGAACACGGTTCTAAAATCTTCCATTTGCACTGAATGTCCAGCCCATCCTAATCTATGAGAATTGACTATACTAACAATGTCTTGTGATGATTACAGAGTATGTAACGTATCATTATGTAATCTCCTCCACTCTCCAGTAACCTAAACTCCTTTTGGACCAAATATATTCCTAAGCACCTGGTTTTTGAAAACCTAAATTGCTTTTTGTCGTGTAAAGTAAGGGAACATGCCTCACAACCAAAGAGAACATTCGGTAAAATTATTGTTTTGTATATATCGAGTTTTACATTCCTTGAGAGCAGACGAGATGTCAACAACTTACTGACGAGTAATAACATGCATTTCCCTAGTGTAATCTTCTCCTAATTTACAATATATTTTCGGTAGGCCTATTGCTAGTTAAAATTGTTTCTAAATATTTAAATTCGATAAACATATAAAATGATATGTTTTTCGAAGTAATTTCTAAATTGTCGTCCTAAATTTTTGTTCTCTGTGTGATCATATACTTAGTTTTTTCAGCGTTCCTCCTATCACTGTTTCAATATAGAATTATATTTTGAGAATAGTTCATTTATGACAATTTGAATACCTAAAAACCATTTCATCATCACGAACCCAAATGTATGGGAACGCGGACCAAGGTTAGGATCATCTAGTCTGATTTAACTGTGACAGGAAGGTTGTGGTTTAAGTCCCGGCCAGGCTGTACTGAGGGTGTTTTATCTAAATGGCTTACCCACTCCACACAAATGTAAAGTAACATTACTATCAACTGTACCTTCCCTCATCCATACACCAATATCATTGCAAAAATGTGTTGTGATACGCAAGGCCGTAGCCAACCAATAATTTCATGGGGGATTTGGTGGGCACATCCCCAAATTGTCAGAAGCCAGAAAAAATTCTAAAGGATAAACAGTTCTAGAAGCTCTCTGAAGTGCTTTTTAGGGTAACACAGCCCCCTAATTTGTACTTATATCTTAATTTTGATATTTTTAAAACCATAAATAAAGCCATATATATTTTATCCATAGAATTTCGGAGGGGGTTTGAACCCCCAAAACCCTCCCCTGGCTACGGCCTTGGTGATACGTGAATTTTTGATTCACTTGTAAATATATGACAACCGACAACCATTGTTCAAAAATTCTTGTGGGGATTTTAAATACTTTAAATTTGTTTTGAATATCTTCCTTATTATATGCATAACAATACTAATATTTTCTATTTAGAATTTCTGGCTACTAAAGTGGTGCACTACTTAGAGATTTAATTGCTACAATATCTAATTGGACAACAGCAGATGAGGTTTGTGATCATTGGCTATTATTTACAACTTAAGGTTGAGTTGTAGGGGACTCGAGAAAAGTTCAGGTTTTTTAAGTTTTTTATTGTAAAACATAGTTTGGCCAAAATTAATAAAATATTTTTCAGTAGAAACATGAGAGTTTGATTTTCTTCTCATGGTTATATCAACAGTTGTTGAATATCTGTCTTAGCATGGTGGCATTAGAAGACAAATTTTTAATGTTTATTAAAATCCAGTACACCCTTGACAGATATTCAAGAAATGTTGATATCACCATATGAAGAAAACTAAACTATTTTTTAATTGAAGCAATATATTATTTATTTTGATCAAAAAAGCTTTAATATAAGAACTACGATAACTTACCTTTACTCCCGTCCGTTCCATCCCTGCCATGATTTTTTTTTATCAATACTAAAAGCTAAGGAGTAAAGTCCCCTTTTATTCAATAACCAACAAAATAATTTTATTAGATCACGTTAGTTAAATTTTGTGCTTATGCTAGTTTTCTAAAGATCCATATCACTAGGAATTGCTTGTTATCACTTAGGACTGCCACTAGCGGTCGCCCAAAGAGTCAACCTGGCTCAATAAGTGTACTGAAACTCCCATAGGGCTGTGTATCTGATGTTTCCTTGTCTGTGCTCTAGACTCTAGGAAAATATAACTTAGACTATGACTTGAATGAATTTAAAAACAAATGTAAAGCTTACGTTGCTAATCATGAGCCAAATTAACTGCAACTTGTCTAACCAGATTTCTGCAATGCTGCAAAAGTTATTAAAGTAGAATTTATTCGGCAAATATACAAGAGTAACTTAAAGCCATATATCTATATGTAGTTATAAGTGTGTGTATGTGTTCACATATATAATAAAACTCCATTTAACGCTCCAAGTACTTCAACAAATTCGTACAGCACCGGAAAAAACTTTTAGCGTATTCGTAATAAAAAATATGTTTGAAAAAAAAACACTATGAGCTACTATATTGAAAAATATAAAAATATTATTTTATTATTTTTATCTTTATCATCATGTATGGTCAGTGGTATTCTCTCTCAACAAAGACAGCTGAATAATTGGTTTTTTGATATATGAATATGTGAAGCAATTTTTAGCATTCTTTGTAGCTTCTCTTTGTATATATCAAATCACACAGCTGTTGCTGATGGCCTTGGTGAATGAGTGGCGCTATTGTTCGGTAGAGGGGATTTTATTGGGAAAATATTTCAACCAAATTACTGACATTTCTCGTAACAAATTATTATAAGCCATTATAAAAACGGGATCAAAACCAACATTCTTATTTCCAAATATTTAAATACCAGAATTTTTACTCCTACCTGGAATTGATCAATCTCTCCAACCACCATAATTAGGTTGATTAGTATAGTACCAAAAAAATTATCGTTAAAACTTAATATCAAATGTTTGAAAGTAAACAAAATGGTAGGGATATAATAACACTCTTATAGAGAATTCAAGTGTCTCTTTGCTTTTTAAAATATATTTTCGCTACAAATTAAAATTTTAATCCATTATTACCTCGAAAGCATACTGTTTCAAAAAAAATAAACTTTTAAATGAAATAGAGATCAAGATTGATAACTATAACTCTGAGAATTTGTTGAATTTGATAGTTTCAAATTTATCCCTACAGACCATTAGACTGTAAATCTGTATTTTAGTTCAATTTCGTCTGTTTGTGTTTGTTTTTTTTATTAAATTCAAAAAGTAATTACCTATAATTGGATCGAGATAGGACTTCGGTTGTATTCCTTATCTTAAAGAATAAAGGGTAAGCTATATACCATTATGTTAGCTCATCAACGAGCAGAGCAGTGTCGAAAAAACAGACTATCCATGTTGATATATTTGTATTTTAAATTTGTAATAATTCAAATTAATCAAATTTTAATGTATACATCTTCTTTGTAAATCTCCTTGGCAGCTTGGGATTCGGAAATATCAAAATACCATGAATTTAGTATGCAATTGTTTCTGTCTAACTTGATCGCCAAATCAACTTCAATCCAAAGAGTAATTATTGCAGAATACTTTTCAATCTTAAATACAAAAAGAAATTATATGTTTTGTTGGTTGTATTATATTAGCATTATAACACAAATAGTGATTCTTTAATAAATAAAACTTTCACCTAGATAACGTGTTATAACGTGTTTGTGTTATATTATCTTGTATTTACATGGATACTGTTGTGAAAAATAAAATAATAATAATATTTATATTATTATTATTATGTTATGTATGTATATATTTTATTTTATTTATACTATATATAATGTTAGGCGCCAACTACCAAACACTTTTATTTTGTGAGGTAGGTAGATTTTTATTATTAAATAAATTTATCCCTATAAACTGCTCAGCGGTAAGACGAAAACCCTTTCTCTCAAGACCCCTGGACTTTACCTAAAGTTTTAACTTAAGTTGGACACTTACAACAACTGAAGACTTCCTGAAGCAGATTATTATTCTTGCACTGGACATCCAATCTACTGAGAATATCTATACATGGGATGCAAGTTAAAAAAAAAGTACATTGATGTAATAAATAAAAAAAATGACACAATTAAATTTAAAGAGTGATTGTAATAATTGTTGTAAATGAAATCCTTAAATAAACCCTACCTAGTAAGGCATGCCTCCTATGTTATAAAATTAATAGAAGTATTGTTGAGCAATATTGAAAATGTTAAACTCTCACTTGAATTGTGAGGATAAAAAAAAATTATTAATTACGACACAGGAATATTTCTTTAAATAAAATAACAGGATTAAAAAAAAGAATTATCCTTTATAATATGTAAAAATAATTTTATGATTTCTTAATAAACAAAATATTTTCTGAGATTTACAAACAGTAATATTTATGGTATGGAAACTGAAGTCATTTACCCTTCTTTAATAATTTTAGGTATTATAGTCAATTATTTAAACACTGAACAGGATGATTAAAGATGTAAATTGATCTCACCCAAAATATCTAGTCTATGGAGTATGGTGACCTGTGCCTTGGTAACAATCACAATTCCAAGTCATTATATTTAAAATCTTTCCTGCAAACTCTTCCTTGTCGTTCTTGCAAGGTTAAGCCTCACTTTTAGTGAAACTTTTACTGATGAGCGTTACAATTAACTATATGAAATCACCATTAAATTATCCCCAAATCAGGTTCCTCCTGACCCTTCGAAAACCAATTTTTGAGACAACAAAACAAAAACATCAACAAAACAAAAACATGTTATTTTTGTTTTTTAAATAAACAACCTCCGGCCCAGGAGAAAATATAGTCGCCGAGATTTATAACAAAGAAAAAAAATCTTAACTATTTAAATAGTGAAAGTATTATTATTAAGATAACTAAACATTATAATTTGTACAAATTAACATGTCATCTTTAAAATTAATTTAAATTTGGCACCAAAAAACCAAACGAGAATAATAATCTCTTCCGCTAGGGGCAATTATTTCTTCAAATGACAGTCAGATGTTATAAGCGTTCAAGAATAGGACAGAAACGTCGTGACTGATTTTGGGAGTTAATATAAGAAACTTCCCCTCTCTCCCCATCATTTAAATCAATGTAGTTCTACAGAGCTTCATCAACGACAGCAAAAATGTATCGTCAAGGAACTGAGCGTTTTATCTCTCTGCGGAACATTATTTCAACAATGGGTGTTAAAACCTCTATACGCTATCGAGGAACTTTCCACCGTTGCTAAAAATCAAGCTGACTATATCGTCAACAAACTGGACGGTATTCCCTGGGATAGTGGTGATGTGGATTACAGCTTGCTCTAATCCCTCATCTCCCGTGCCACAACTCGCACAGAAACCGTCTACGTCAATGGGGCAGAAAACAAAATGTTTCTAGCCAAATACACGCCACCGCTTGTCGTAGATCTGTACAACAGTGGTTGTTAATCTTTGAAAATTGGGCCACACCATGTGCATGGCTCATAGTTCCGTTTGGAATTTCTGTTCGACCTCCATCATTTGGGTACTTCGAGATTGGATGATTGAAGATGGACACGCACACCACACCATAAGACGTGCGCTGAAAACAAATACGTTGTTCCGTTTTGTACGATCGAGTGGCTTCCCTGCTGATAAACTACCCCCGAGAATAGCGCATCCTGCCGTTCTCATCATCAACACAGATCCACACACTAAACTTAGGAAACATTGGGTCGCCTTATTTATCAACAATAACAGCGTGGTTTTCCACCCCATATAAAATCACATCTGGAATTTATACGCAAAAACAATTCCCTTACGTCTCATAACACGATACAACTTCAAAGAATAGCCTCAGATGTTTGCGGCCAGTACTGTCTCATATAAATTCTCTATCAAGCCCAGAACATTCCAATTAAAACTTTCCTATCTTTTTCTCACCCACCAATCCTACAGTCAAAGACGACGCGGTGCTAATAATAATAATACAGTCAAAGACGCGAAGGTGATAATATATTTCAAGACATTTTTCAAAACGCTAGGGTCCTACCGCCCCTCAAGAGGCTGCGTCCAATTAGCGTACGCTTTGTCTTCCCCTATAAAGAGGCGTCCCGACGGCGTTCCAGGCATATTCACTACAGTCATCGAAGTGATCAAACATCATGGAAGGTCCAAAGATTTGCACAAGCAAAGCAAAGTCAGTGATGCCACTCACCTTCACTGGTATTTTTAACACTTTGTTTCCGCAGGACGAAATCGATGCTAAACGAGTGTTCGACGTTATGAGTTTCAAGAACAATTTTACGCCTTCAGCCCTTATAGAAATATACGGAGGGAATTGTGCGACGTTTAACCGTACATAGTGGCAAGAACTGGAAAACTACAAGTAGGTCATATCAAAGTTTTTCAGCAACACGCAGCCTCCTCAGACGATTAGTCTGACTAATCATCAAATCTCTCTGATACACATGTGCGGTGACCGTATAGTCGTCATCAGCGAGAAACAAGACGCTGGACCCAAACGGGTCGCCCATCTAGCACCTAGATGGGCACGTCTTTGTGAGATGTGGCGCCTCTCCAACGTCACCGTCGACCAACAGGATATGTGGTAGGCACCAATTTCACGATATTGCAATAATTTGATCTACCCAATGTCATGGGTATATGTGACACGCTAACAGAATCAGCGGATGTCATCTATCTCGAACAGCCTACGGTGGAAACAAACATCAGAAACCTGGATCTTATCAGTGCTACCTACTATACACGTCAAGTCTTCGGTTTTGACTATTACATGTTGGATTATGAACTAAAATAATTTTACTAACAAATCTAAGAGACACTGTAGGAAAACGTATGAATGAATATATAAGTCATTCTTGTAACAATGTATAATACATATTATGCATGTCTGTGAACCCTTTAATGTATATTAAATATTATGTAAGTCCGTGAAACCTTTAATATTTAATACATATATATTTGTAATATCGTGTTTTATT
This sequence comes from Timema podura, assembly GCA_033556935.1. NCBI lineage: Eukaryota > Metazoa > Arthropoda > Insecta > Phasmatodea > Timematidae > Timema > Timema podura. The sequence continues at coordinate 16,186,727 of JAVRXN010000011.1, forward strand.
CACGCAAAACCTATTTGTCCCTTACTTTATCCCAACAAGTAAGGTAACAAGATACGAGTCTCGACTTGTTTAGCCACCAAACTGGCACCAAGAATGAACATGGTAAATGACTTCCTGTACTATCTCTCAGTTTCAAGGACACGATCTATTCATGTCACGGCTTGTCTTGTTGAGCCACCAAACTGGCACCATGTATGAGTCATCAGGGAAAGCCCATTGCCACATATAAACGGAGTGTTGCGACATCATACACAATGATGACGTCACACTGATCGAGTTGACTTGTCTTGTTGTGCCGCCAAATTGGCATCATGTATGAGTCTTCAGGGTTACGACAGAACGATGATTTTATCGGGAAAACCATTGACACATAGAAGGGGAAAGGGGGAGTATTACCAGGGTCAATGACCTCATGTACTAGCTCACGGTTTCAAGATCACGATCTATTCCTGTCGCGGCATGTCTTGTAGAGCTGCCAAACTGGTACCAGGTATGAGTCAGCAGGATTGCGACAGAGTGATTACTTCATCGGGAAAACCAATTGCACATAGAAGGAGGAAGGAAAGGGTTGCCAGGGTAATTGATATCCAACTAAATCTCCGAAGAGACCCCCGAAGGGCTTTCTGCTACACTGTGCCTAGGCTCTGGGACCCTAACAATGCAACTGCTGATGCCCATCGGTACAGGAACTTTTTCGCCGGACATGAACCGAGGTTCATGAATGCCATTCCGTGATTTCGTGTACTAAGGCACCCAATAAAACTCGTATCAGCCCTTCCATGCCAGACTGCCTTGGGTTACTTGGGAAAAACCCTCTACTAGATAGAAGAGAAGCCAGAACATTACTAGATAGAAGAGAAGCCAGAACTTTACAAGATAGAAGAGAAGCCAGAACTTTACTAGATAGAAGATAAGCCAGAACTTTACTAGATAGAAGAGAAGCCAGAACATTACTAGATAGAAGAGAAGCCAGAACTTTACAAGATAGAAGAGAAGCCAGAACTTTACTAGATAGAAGATAAGCCAGAACTTTACTAGATAGAAGAGAAGCCAGAACATTACTAGATAGAAGAGAAGCCAGAACATTACTAGATAGAAGAGAAGCCAATAATTTACTAGATAGAAAAGAAGCCAGAACATTACTAGTTAGAAGAGAGGCCAGAACATTACTAGATAGAAGAGAAGCCAGAACTTTACTAGATAGAAGAGAAGCCAGAACATTACTAGATAGAATAGAAGCCAGAACATAACTAGTTAGAAGAGAAGCCAGAACATCCTTGACATGAAATTAATTACAGTAGTTTCTTCAGTTTTTGGATTCATACATTTCAAAAATAAACTATTACTTTGGTATATGATTTAAAAATAGCCTATAATTTTTCAATTTAATTTTACGAGACTAATTTTTTTAAGTGAAAACAAAGAAAATTTAGGTTTTATTTTTCTTAAGCTAAATTTTCAAGGAAAACTATACTAAACAAACTATTTAAAATTTTTCATCATTTTAAAAATATAATTAATTTAAATAGTGTTGTTAAAATATACCACTAGGCCTATTATAAAATTTCTGTGAAATTATTAGACATTTTTAATGCCAAAATTTTAATTTGTGAATTTTGTTGTTTTCCATTTCTATAAACTTAATCACTTTGATGATTTATAAATTTGAATCTTTAATTACTTGTGATCTGAACTTATTTACTTATTTAAGATTGTAATAAATATAATTAATATTGTGAACTTAATTATTTTATTCATGTATGATAATACTTCATTCTCTCATGTATTTGTGAACGTAATCATTTTACTTGTTTGTGAGTTTAAATATTTTAGTTATTTGTGAAACTATACACTTTAAATCATTGTAAAGCTTAATAACCAAATATATTTAAAATTTTATAGAATATATATATTTGTGATGGTAAAATTATCGATCTAAACATTAAAACAACTAAATGAATGTAACTAAAAAGAGTTTCTTGTATTTTAGCCTTTTGTGAAATAAAAGTTTCAGAAGCCAGGAGTTGATTCTCACGCTCTTTGCTGAACTGAGATGCTATTTTTTTCTAAAGATATTTGCATAGAAGTCTATTTTATTTAATTTATTAATGTCTATTGTTTTGGTTCACAAATATTAGCGAGTTTTAAATAAAGACCTCCATTTCTAGGTTAAGGAGATAGAAAGTCTGTGTGGTGAATCATACCATTTATGTGTAGTTGTATCTTTTGGTTGTATACCAACAATACAAGTTCATTTGTCTTGATATGGAAAGCGATACAAACTAAGATTGGCTCAATGGTAATTTAATCTCTCACAACCCCTTGGATGAAGAAATTATTGTGATCTAAAAAAAAAAGTACATTCAATATTTTGATGGCTGTCGACGTTTCATGTCTCACTGAACCCTAAAAATTTGTTTTGTGATGCCTTCTGTCTGTTTATCTACAACTGAAACCATTTTTCTGATCGGACTAAATCTTGGTATTTAGGTTTTTCATAAGGTCCCCCCGAGAACTTTTTGGAATTATTATCTAACCCTAACATTAAAAGTAGTTTAAGCCTACTGAATGGCAAAAATAAATTTAAAAAATTATGTTCTAAAAGTTCACTTTAATGATTTTGATTAATTTTTTTATTTAGGTATTGTTTAATCTCACAAAGAAACTTTCAGTTTTAATTTGCCCATGAAAATGAATTTGATTGTACTTTACATGTTTTTATTTTCTTAATGGTTTTGTAACATTCTATGTTATTTGGTGGAATGTGATGCTCTATTTACCTTTTTCGACCCTCCGGAAAGAGATGTATTGTGATCTTCAAAACAATCTAAATACAGGTTTTAACGTTTTACGACCCCTTGTAAGAGCTAAACTGGTTTTTGCGATGCCCTGTGTCTGTGTTTCAGACTAGAGACTAAACATTTTACCAATCAGGCTTTAACTTGGTATCGAGGATTTTAATGAAGATCCCCAGAGGGATTTTTGTAACTAGAAACTAACCCTAAGACTTAGGGTAGTTTAAAAAAAGGGCAAAAATTAAAAATAGATTCCACAAATCCTCTCTAACAATTTTGATTAAACTTTGTATCCGACTATTGTATACCATTAGAAACAAACTATCCATTCTTATTTAGGGGAGATTATGGCTAGTTGTTACTATTTTTAAACTTTACTCTTTTTAATATTTGATTTTAATATATATATATATATATATATATATATATATATTAGTCAAATAGTTTAATATATATAGTATATATAGTGTATATAGTTTAATATATATAGTATATAGTATAGTCAAATAAATATATATAATAGTTTTATAAAAATTACCTAATATTAATGGATAGTTAATCATTAATATCAGCTACCTATTAAAATAAGTCACTTTGTTGGCATTTTAGATAGTTAAATCAAATGGCTTTCATTCATTTTGTAGCACTGTACACCATGAATTTTTACATTGTTACAGGGAAGGGGCAAGTAGTTTGATTGGTTTATATTGAGTATTTCAAGGGACTATAGGTAAGATTTGAAAGTTAAATAGTAGATCTTAACTAATATATTTATTGAAGATTAATACAGGCAATGAGAAGTATTTCTAAAGCAAAGTTGAAAATAAGAAAATATATGTGTATTCTTATTCAAACTACTATAAGTGAAACTGTGTTTATTGTTAGCTAATCTAAATACCTGTTTTATATTCGATATAAATCGAATTAAAATTCTATCCCTGATCAAGGAATAGCTATATCGTTTATTTTTATTTTTTAGTTTAGTTTCAACTTTCTACCCCAAATCTTTATTTTCTTCACTTTAGAAGGTCGCCGTTTTTTTGTTTCCCATGGACATTGTTTTATTTAGAACCAAGGCACAAGATCACCTCACAGATAAACAAACTAAATTTCTTATTGAAAGTTGTTAAAATTATTTGAAACTATCACAAATATATCATACACAAAAGAAAAACTATTCAAACACGAACTAAATATTTAAAATTGCGTGGATAGTCTATATAATTACGTATTATTTTTGCATTTTTGAGTAAAAACAAAAAAATTGGAACTATTCTCACTGAAAAATATATATTCGAAAAACATTTTGTGACGTCAGTCATAACAAACCCTCGTGGCACTGCGAGGGAAGCTATCGATTGCTGAGAAGTTGAGGAAATAGATTCAAGAGACACACACGACAACCGGGCGGCAGATTCAAATTGAAAATCAACGATATTACGTTTTTTTAAATGCTTCACTTGATGTTCTGTTCCAGAAAACTGTTCAGGTGAAAAGGTATTAAAAAATGAAGGGGGTGAAATAATAGTAGTTTACATGTCCATAAACTTGTTTTTTATTAATGAATATAGTTTTTTTTTAATATGACCCATCTTCAAATTATTGTTTAAAAAAAAAGATACACCATTTTTTTAACTCTAAAATATTCTTAAAATATTTTTTAAAACAGAGACGAAATTTTTGAAAAATATATTTTGGGTGTAGTCATGAACCTTAAATCATAAGAATTATTTTTAAAAGATGAAGTTCAATAATACATATTATCTTTTTTATGGTTAGATATACATAAACCCAATTAGTTTGGTTGAAGGTTGAAACAAACAACCTTTATTTCAATAGGAGCAAAATTTACAAAGCTATTAAACTAAACGATCCACGGAGGTTCCCACACAAGTCTTCATAGTGTCAAAGAAATCAACCATATATAGATGGATTGAAGAAGTTTAAGCATTGCAGCATACGAGTAATAAGAGTATTCTAAGACTCTTAGACCAAAATTGGAGACGCTTCAAATAGTCTTAGAGAAGCACTCCATGAACACGATGAAGTAATACAGCTACTAGTGTAACTCTACAGTTCATATGGTAGTTCTAGTTAACCAGTGTGTGCATATAAAGTTCTTGAAAAATCTTACATATGGTTCCACACATATGTACTTATTTATATCATTCATAAGTTTTTTATTTAAAATCTTTGCCTCTCTAATAATTTAAACAAAATATAAATCTAGTATTCCGTCTGAACATCGAGTCTTATTTTAAAGCCTGCACTCTCTTCTCCCTGGGTTTGTATAAAAGTTCAATGTAAACTGTTTTGTGAGCAAGTGATTGAGTGCTAACTTCGCACGAAGGAGAGAAGAGATTTCTATTCGATGATTCAGAGAAGGTAGAAAAACACTCCATCTATTTTTAATCAATCCGAATGTACGAGTCCACCACAGCGAGATTTCAGACTGACGGATAGTTGGAGTCTTTCCAAGTGGAGCGTCTCTTTGATAAATGTTACTGAGAACTCATATGGACAAGCTATATTTATTTACCTTTGATTAAATCTGTGGAATTCTTCTTAAATTTAAATTGCAATATGTAAAAATGTTTGAAAATGGTAATACGTTTTTCAAAATTAACTATTTTAATCAGTTTAAATTATTCTACTATTAATATATAAATAAAATATTGTGCATCTGGGCTACATCATTCGTAGCCCAGTTTGTAGAAAGACTAGCGAGTGCTATTGTACTGTTGTCCAGGGGACACCCAAACGTACTAATCGTACATCCTTTCCGTGGAGGCTCTTTCCATGTCCCGATTGGATGAGGTGATGCTGATAATGAATATGAGGCTGTGGAACCAGTGGAAACTCTTAAACCTAACCTAAGACTTACCAACCAAACCCTGGTGATCGTTGGGTATTTCTCATTAAAGGGAAATTACTCCAAGGAATCAGCCGGGAATCGAGCCCGGGATCCTTAGGCTTGTAGGCAGATGCACTGACCACTATACCACGATGCCAGTTAATTATTCTACTAATTACGTATTTTAAAATGTATTATTCAATGCTCATATAATTTCAAATGATAAGTTTTGAGTTATACATTTTGATAATATTTGAATGAAATGAGATGTATAAGTTACCTAGAGTGCTGAAAGAGCCTATAATGATCCTGTCTCATCAGTAGGCCTAGAGTAATGAATAGGAGCTCGGACTTTTGGGAGACAATAGAACAAAGTTAATATAATCCTATTAGCGCAACGTAGGTACTCTAGCACACATCCCATTATTAGGATGAAACGGTGCTGTACCACTGGAAGAAGCCAGAAAAGTCTGTTTAACAATATATAATAGTTGACTTCATGATTATTTATATTGTATGAATTTACTTGATCTTACTGCCAGTCTGGCTTATAAACATTTATCTACACTAAAGCAATAGGCATGAGGAGTGTATAAGTTAAAAGAAAAACTACCTTCATTTGCATTGAGACAGATCAGGAAGCCAGTTAAAAATAAAAACCTTTTGTACACTTAACTGGGATTCAATCACTGACCCCATATTTACCTGCAAAACAGACTAGACGAGCTTGTATCATAGTCTCACATATCATTATACACTTCCTTTTGATGTGATGTATTCGGTGAACTAATTATTTTTAAGTGCTTTTAAAAACAAGTAATGTTTTATTTTAAAACTCGATTAGTACTTGTTGATAAGAGTTAGTTATCAATAATGTAAGGGTAATTTTTAATTACTAATGTTATATTACCACTATGCTGGCAGATAATAGGCCCTTACAATACATTTACTCAACAAAAGTGAAGTAATAGCTTGTATTTAAATTAATATTTTCTCCTCTAATTATTGATAATTTGGTAAAGTATTATGATGTACAAGGTTTGGTCTTCAGGGTTGTACTAAACCAGAGATTACAATCATGGAACTTTAAATGGTTTTTTTAAATAATAATAATAATAATTGAAAAGGTCTGTTTATGTGAAAAGTGATTAAAATCCAATTATTTAAAAAAATTATTGGTGAAGTAGCACTTATATTATGTGTATTGATGCTTCTTTAAGTTAAATCTTTCTCTTCTATGAGCAGATGCACATTATTAGTTCTTCTTATTATTATTAGTACCACGTCTTACTACCCGTTCGGGTTATACACATTTATTATTAGTTCTTCTTTTATCTTCTCCCACGGTTTAGCTAATCAAAACGATTGCTGGCAAAATGTATCTGGCATGAGACAATGGCTTCAGTTACAGGCCGGAATTATGAATTTTGGCAACACTGCGTTGAGGCCGGTCAACTAAACAGCCACGCACAGTATTGCTGATTGATTCAGTTGATTTTACTGTTTGGGATATTTGTTTTTCGTGTATTTTTTACTTGGTTTGAAATTTCGAGTGGATCAAGATTCTATTACATTATGTTTTGGGTCATATAGCGAAACATACAGTGGATAAAAATTATGTAGATGTGATTAGTGATAATCAAATATCAGCTTATATGATTTCAGAATCCTCGGTTTTGTACATTTGTGGTTATGCTTGTTCGTTTGGAATGCAGTTGTTACATTGAGTTTTTTTAAGTTGGGCAAAATACAGTTGCTAACTCTTTCAATTATCTTACCAGAGAAGGACACCAACAACCGTTTTTTGATTAGGAGTTATTGGACATACAATAATGAAGATTTTAATAACAGTAAATTTCGAAAATAAGTCTATTCAGTACAAAAATCACAAGCAACTCTTCCTGTGCAACCATTTCGGTGGCCACATGATCTATGCCACTACCCTTGCAGTAGACTAGACGGCCGATGACGGGTAGATCTAGGTTAAAATCTCGGTTGAGTGAACTAAGGTTTTTCCAGAGTTGTTTTCTACTCTACTTCCGCACAAATGTGGGTACATTTCTTATAAATATAGCATTCTTATTTTCTAAAACAATTAGAGTAATTATTACATAAGCGTATAACTTTAACGGATAGTAAAACGCAATGTTAAAAAGAAAAAACTTTTCCTTTGTTTGGCCTGTAAATACATTTTGTAAGGATCCAGATTTAGATCAATTTATTGACAACTGTTTCTGTGAAAATTTCTTGCGTGAATTATTATCTTTGTTTTCCTCAACGCTTGGAAAGTATACTTCTTGTAAACTTCATCAAGTATAGATAAGGTGACCGACCAGACGTCCCGCTTTGGGCAAACCTGTCTCGCTGTCCCAAGATTCCCTGTGGGACGCATAACTGTCCCAATTTGGATGGAAATAAATTACATTCTTCTGCCGCCATGAATCAATTAAATGAACGTATATTATGATATGAGGAAACAACAGTTTCAAATATTTTTTCAAAGCGTTGTAGGAAGAATATTATATAGTGTGTGTGTGTGTGTGTGTGTGTGTGTATATATATGTGTGTGGGTGTGTGCCATCCACGCTAGCCAGGCAATTAAAAACGTTGAAACGCCGCGCCGCCCTCCCACGCCTCTCGATTTCTTTGTTCCCACCACTTATCAACTTCCCCACTGCTTCGGTCAGCCTCGTGAACGTTCGTTAGTGGCCTGCTCATGTTTCAAGTTGAATATTTCTCATATCTCAATATTAATCAGTGCTGTGTTCTTCAGTTCTGTGTTTTTGTATTTGACTGAGGTCCAGTGAAGGCTAGGCTTTTACTAAAATGAAATTTATTGGAATTTCTTGTGATAAGTTTTATGAACTAATTAAACAAAATTCTGGTTTATTGGAGAGATTCAACTCATCTTATAAATGTGGAGTTTTGAATTTAGAAACGTTTTAAGGATTTAACTTGGTTTCTGCAAAAAAAATAACTTCTTTCAATGCTTATATCAATGATTTCTGTAAAATAAAACCATTTTGTGTAATGTAAAAACTAATTTCTTTATGTGAGCAAATAAATCTAAATATGTATAATTTATACGTTTATTACTTTATATGTTAATTCCTGGAGTGCATGATGGCCTGAAAATACGTCAATACCATACCCCCAGACTCTGCATATGGCCCCCTCCCCGAAATACAACACAACCCCAACAATGTTACAAACATGTCCCGAGTTCACAAGTAAGAAATATTGTCACCTTAAGTATAGGAATACCCGCCTCGGTGGCGTAGTTGGCTAACGCGCCAGTCGTGTTGAGCCAGATCACCGAGGACGGGGAGATCGAGGTTCGAATCTCGGTCGGGTGAACTGGAGGGTTTTTTCCGAAATGGTTTCCCACTCTCCCTCCATGCAAATGCGGGTTCACATCCTCTAAATTTAACCTTACCAATTCCTAATCTATTAGTGTAATTAGTACTTAAGCGTATAACCCGAACGGGTAGTAAGACGCGGTGCTAAAATTAAAATTAAAATTAAAGTATAGGAATGATAAACTTTACAGTGAAATTTCTTGTTCAGAAAAAATAAAATTTGAACAACTTACAAAAACCATATTTCAAAATTCTATATCCCTAGACTTGTAAGTGTTCAAAGCAATTACATAAATAACACTCACAATTTTACTAAAATATTTGCTAAATAACTACACCTGGACATGGGAATTGAACCCAGGACATTTGGATTAGTATAACAATGAATGCTCTTTCCAAGCTTCCAGTCAGTGCCCTTTTTTTAATTTTTATCACAATATTCTAATCAAGTTTGGGAACGGTACATAATCCTTACCTATCAAATTGATCAAAAATATTATTATTTACATGTTTATTTGTGGTATTTTTTTCCACCTTTGAAGTATTTTTTTAATGATATACGTAAAACATGTTTTGAATAATTATTGTCGGTATCGTTCAAAGTGACTCATCGGTTTTAAAATGATGAAAACTATAAATATTCACACAATTCTCCGTAACCAAGCCTTATGACGTCACTACAAGCGGAACTGCCACATTTAAAAATCTGGCCTATAACTAAAGACGGTCGTGCAGGAGGCCGTAGATTTTAGAAAATAGATGTAGAGGATAATTAACCTTCTACACTAGAGATATTGTGACATGTGGCCAAGTCGAACTCAGTTCAATCTTATGTGGCCATTCAATGCGGTTTTTGTAATTCATATGATGTGCTGTGTTTGCTACGCGCACAAATGGACACTAGCTAACACATATGGCCAGCCTGTATATGAGCGTAATGGATTCACAAATGAAACTAGCCAGCACGGGATGAATGTTATTTTATAATTGATAGTTTTGTAGATATCGTACAGCGGATGCGCTGTGTCGGTTAAATTAACATATCATTATATGTTTAAATTACTATTTATTATATTGATCTGCCTCTGGTATTTCATTTACTACACATCACGTGTCTTGTATATTGTGAAAGTGGCCGTCAACAGATTATTGTACATTCACAATATCAATTTCTTTACTCTGTCATAGAAGAAAGACAATATTAAAAAATATGTCATTGTACTATTGTACTATTAACTATTACACCTGATATTACATTATATAAGAGTAATTAGACCCATGGCGACTACCCGAGAGGCTAAAGAGGGGTTCCGTTAAATAATTTACAAAATATGACTGACTCCTACGAGTTGACAAGAGAGTGTGCTAAAACAGGAGTAACTTGTCCTACTTCACCCGACTAAACTGACATTTTTAAATTAGCCAGTAAACCACTCTCATTGGTCCTCATGATCAAACATGGGCCTAATAACTGTCCTCCAATACCGTTAGTGGCGGTACCTTGTGTGGTCAAACAAGGGAAGAAATAACCCCACCTTAAAGCTTTTATGGTGCTATTCTTTTGGGCCTGCGACTCTTACAATAAGGCTGATTTTCCTTAATACCTGGCTAGTATGTCATTGACCTTACAATTACCCTTTTATTGTCTACAAAGTTGTTTGAAACATTTTTTATAGTTATTATTAAAGAAATTACTGTCTACAAAGTTGCTTGAAACATTTTTTATAGTTATTATCAAAGAAATTACTGTCTACAAAGTTGCTTGAAACATTTTTTATAGTTATTATTAAAGAAATTACTGTCTACAAAGTTGCTTGAAACATTTTCTATAGTTATTATCAAAGAAATTACTGTCTACAAAGTTGCTTGAAACATTTTTTATAGTTATTATCAAAGAAATTACTGTCTACAAAGTTGCTTGAAACATTTTTTATAGTTATTATTAAAGAAATTACTGCCTACAAAGTTGCTTGAAACATTTTCTATAATTATTATCAAAGAAATTACTGTCTACAAAGTTGCTTGAAACATTTTTTATAGTTATTATTAAAGAAATTACTGCCTACAAAGTGGCTTGAAACATCTTATTTTCTATAGTTATTATTAAAATAAATGTTGGGATGTTTCTGAGCTAAGTATGTACTGTACAAAGACGGAACTTTGACTGTGGAATGTTTTGTGTAGAGAGATTGGAAGAGGAAGCGCGGGTAGAGTAGCTATTTATGAACATTATTAGTAATGATGATTTTTTTAATGTATTTGTTATCATTTATTGTTTTATTGTGTAAATGTATCAGTGTCACCCACATCGGCAGACACGCAAATTCATGTAATGTTTTCCCGTTTGGGTGTAATTTGAGGTTAAAATCCTGTCTGGGTGTAATGAGTGTGTTTTCTTACATAATAGTCTTACACCCTCTATCCTCAGAGATGTGAGTATATTTTCCATAAATGTTACCTTCCTGATATTTAGCCTATTACTATAATTCAAGTGCGTTTATCTTGAAAGGTTTTTTTTTGGAATTTTGGAAAAATAAAATTAATATATCATTTCCTATAGTTTATTATAGGGATATTTATTTTCCTTTAGTTATGTCATGTGTGACATTTGATTGATTGATTTAGGAATCACGCATGAACTCACAGTTCAGGTGTCTCTGAATTTATTTTGCTCAAACTTCTTGCCTAATTCAATAATTTGATATAGCTGGTTAATTAGAGCCTAGCCGTTATGTAGTAGGATAGTATGTACACGGGTGTTCGGAAACTCATAGCCCAAACTGTGCATATATTATACTTGAACCAAAAGTTATACAAAATCCCTATACACTTACATTCGAGAAACTATGCTAATACCATTCAATTGTATTCAAAGTTTCGGCGTACAGTGAAAGCAAAGCTATTCAAGCATGCGCGTACAGCAAGTTGCATAGGAGCTAGGCACGCAGCACTACTGTTAAAACTTTATATCTTTATATTGTATTATTTTAATATAAATTTCATAAGTGTTTATTTAATTAAATATTTATAATATTAATTCATTATTATTTTATATAATTATTACATTTCTGTCTACCACCCTTTAGCATTAATTTATTTTTATAAGGGTGGTTAAGGTGACCTGGTGGTCTAGGAGTAAGGTGTCAGACTTCTGTGCTGAGGGTCCGGGGCTCAATCCTCGGTTCCGGCACAGATTTATCTGATTGCCAAACCCTTCCTTCACCTCTGACAAGATGTGTATTAATCACAACTTGTGAATGTGAGGAATGCCAGGCCTCCACCGTGGTTTGGATTCCACGTTAAACTGTAGGTCCTTCATTTCATCTCAAATCACCCTACCATTGCACATTAGCGTAAGTGTGTATAGCCCAAACGGGTAGTAAGACGCGGTGCTAATAATAATAATAATAATAATAATATAAGGGTGGTACATTTTACTCGCTTGTATTTTACGCGCGTTTATTTCATAAGTCAACAAGTGTTTTTCTCCATGAGTAGACGCTTAACACCACGGCACAACTTCTCAATTTCTTTTGGTGTTTTGCACTCTCTCTTCCGTTAAATGAAATAACCCTGTACTCATCCTAACTTCTGTAACTGTGCGTCTGATCAAAAGCCAACAAGATCATTTCATCACAGCCTCAGGTAATTATATTTGAGTCACTGCGTCATCGGATCTTCGGCAGCAGGTATGATCTCACCATATTATGTCTACTTACGCGAACATTTAAATATTTGTCTCTCAATCAAATTAAAATCAAGGACACAGCTTGACATCTTGGAGCACAGGAGCAGAACATACCTCAATTAACAGTAAACAACACACCAGTCTATCTATGAAAGCGAATACGTTCTGAGGGTCATCATTAATGGTCCTACATAACAGAAAGTGCTTGCCAATATTACACGTACAATGCCGCGCACCTAACTCTTATGCAACATGCTGTACATGCATGCTTGACAGCTTTGCTCTCCCATCACTGTAGGCCGAAACTTTGAAAACAGTTTAATGATATTAGAATAGTTTTCCGGATGTAAATTAATGTGTATTTTTTATTTTTTTGGTTTAAACAAGCTGTATGTGCATTTTGGGCTATGAGTTTCTGAAAATCCTGTACACACAAGTATGTTTATACATTATTATGTCCTATTGGGAAAAAGTAATATTATAGTATAATTTTATTATTTAGTATTGAGTTAAAGATGCATATTATGTTTGTATGAAAATTAGTTTTTAAATTTTTTTCCAGTTAACTAGGAATGGATTAATTTGTTTATTTTGGAGTATTTATAGACACAAATATCCATAAAATTTAAGGTTAATTAGTTCGTTTAAGTGATTATTGATTAGTATTCAGGTCTGCTCCTGCTATTAAAAATGCCTTATTTGGTACACTTATTAGAAACATTATATTTTCCATAATGGATAATTGAGTCATTGTATATAATTGTTGATTGATACATTAATAATTCATGTGAAGTATAAGAGGGTGGAAGGTAGCTTTTCTTAGTAACTTCAGTTTCAATAGGACCTAATATAAAAATTTACATTACCCATAACCAATAAAAGTTGTTATACGTATGGACCCCCTTTATACTCAATCCTACCATTTCTACACCCTTTAATCATATAAATAATTAATGATTTTCAAACTACGATTATAATATATATTTTATACATTCTTGTGTGATTTCTAAAATCATATGATTGTTTTTTTTATCATTGTGGTGGATAAGATTCATGATTAGTTAACATCATGAAGGTATTACAATAAAAATGTCATTAATGTGTTTTGTATTTTCTAAATATATTAAAATTGTGTGTTTTAAGCACAGTTTCAGTTTTTATCCAAACAAAGTAATGAATCCATTTATATAGTTTAATAGGAAACACAAATAAAATAATTATTGACGAATCTTAACTATATATTTTGAATGAAATAACATAATACTATCAAACATAAGCCCAATGAAATATGTATATATACATATATATAGTTAAGATTCATTAATAATTATATATATACATATTTCATTGGGCTTATGTTTGATAGTATTATGTTATTTCATTCAAAATATATAGTTAAGATTCGTCAATAATTATTTTATTTGTGTTTCCTATTAAACTATATAAATGGATTCATTACTTTGTTTGGATAAAAACTGAAACTGTGCTTAAAACACAATTTTAATATATTTAGAAAATACAAAACACATTAATGACATTTTTACTGTAATATTATTATTTATTATTATTATTATTATTATTTAGCACCGCGTCTTACTACCCGTTCGGGTTATACGCTTAAGTACTAATTACCCTAATGGATTAGGAATTGGGAAGGTTGAATAGAGGAAGTGAACCCGCATTTGCGTGGAGGGAGGGTGGAAAACCATTTAGGAAAAACCACCCCCAGTTCACCCGACCGAGATTCGAACCTCGATCTCCCCGTCCTCGGCAGTCGGGCTCAACACGACTAGCGCGTTAGCCAACTACGCCACCGAGGCGGGTCTTTATTGTAATACCTTCATGATATTAACTAATCATAAATCTTATCCACTACAATAATAAATATATATCGCTTACGCTTCTAAATTGATATAAACACTATTTGAAGTAAAAACAAAAGATTTCGGCTAGTTTTGTCAAAAAAAATAACATAAAGCAAATATAACATTAAAAGTTGCCCTTGATGACTGGCACAGAACAAGTTGCCTACAGTGCTACTGGTGGCGTATTATTATCGAGTGGTGTACGCCGTATGAAGAACGGATTACAATATTATATATGTAAAAAAATATGTTAGTGAGACATAATATTAGTATACCAATAAAATTATTTACATTATAAAAAAAGCTTGAAAAATTAATATATTTTAAACCGTTTGGTCGTACTGAATTAATTTGACTTCCATTTAAAAAAATAAATGGTACGGCGCACCACACAGACTTTTTCTCTCTTTCTATAAACTCGTAAGATTTCTGAACGGAATAATGTACATTGTATCATCACCACTCCACATAATAACACGCATAAAATAATATACAATGATATGTAATCAATGAGAAAAGAGGCGCATCTTTATCCACCTAAGAGAATTTCAAACAGTTTTATGTCTTCCACAAGGGTCAACACTTCGTATTAAAATTTCGATTTCTGGTTAAAATTTTAACATTTTATACGGTGTTGCAGATCTTCAAGTCATCGCATTGATATTTAATTATTCATTTATACATTTTGACCAATAAAAAATGTAAATATTGACTATTGAGCCTAAAATGGAGATAGATCATTGCTGTGCAAACATTTCTCTTAAGAGCTTTAAGGAAAAATAACATACTTTTTTAGATACTTACTTATATTTAATTACTCTATGGCATTGGAGAATTATTGCGTTAAGACTTAAGTAGTATATGTTTACAACTAAAGCTCACAAAATTGTATTAATATATTTGCAAATATCTAAGAAACTGTTGCTTTAATAAAAATATGTCAAATAAAAGTTTTTTATTTCTAATAGTCCTACAATTTTGCAATGATAAGTTGTTTAGTTTCTCAAATAGTTGTGGAGATACGGAAATTAACGCTTCTGTAAAATACCCTAAAAATAATTTTCATAGGAAAATGAAAATAGCCAGTCTATTTATAATCTTAATCAACGCCTAGATACGAATTTTAATCAAAATCGTTTGAGCAGATTCTGAGAAAACAAATTTTTTCTCTTTTCGCCCTTCAGTAAACTACCCTTAATTTTAAGTTTTTATAGACACACAGAGAGACGGCATTGCAAAGACTATTTTTTAGGGTTGTGGGGGTCATGAGACGTCGACATCCATCAACATTTCAGGTTTGTTTTTTTTACGGTATCAATACTTAAGCTTTAATGTCCAAAAAGTTAAAAAAAAGTTCATATAATTGCGTATAGATTGAAAGTTATTGATTTTATAAAAATTGTTTCTGATAAAATATTTGTATTATAAATATATACACATATTTGTAATGCTAAGTAATTTCATATCTCAAATAGTTTCGGAGCTATTATAAAAAATGTTAATTTACGCATCAGACCGGAGCCCTTAAAGCCATTTTGCCGAAATATTGAGGGTAGCCATTTTGTTTGGAATATTTATTAATGTTTATAAATGAAATTTAATCAAAATGGTTAGAGCCGATTTTGAGAAAATCTACTTTTTCTCTTTTTTCCCTTCAGTAAACTACCCTTAATTTTAAGTTTTAATATACACACAGACAGACGGCATTGCAAAGACTATTTTTTAGGGTTCGGGGGGGTCATGAGACGTCGACATCCATCAACATTTCAGGTTAGTTTTTTTTACGGTCGCAATACTTAAGCTTTAATGTCCAAAAAGTTAAAAATATACATATAATTGCGTATAGATTGAAAATTATTGATTTTATAAAAATATGTTTCGAATAAAATATTTGTATTATAAATATATATACATATTTGTAATGCTAAGTAATTTCATATCTCAAATAGTTTCGGAGCTATTATAAAAAATGTTAATTTACGCATCAGACCGGAGCCCTTAAAGCCATTTTGCCGAAATATTGAGGGTAGCCATTTTGTTTGAAATATTTATTAATGTTTATAAATGAAATTTAATCAAAATGGTTTGAGCCGATTTTGAGAAAATCGACTTTTTCTCTTTTTTTCCCTTCAGTAAACTACCCTTAATTTTAAGTTTTAATATACACACAGACAGACGGCATTGCAAAGACTATTTTTTAGGGTTCGGGGGGTCATGAGACGTCGACATCCATCAACATTTCAGGTTAGTTTTTTTTTACGGTCGCAATACTTAAGCTTTAATGTCCAAAAAGTTAAAAATATACATATAATTGCGTATAGATTGAAAATTATTGATTTTATAAAAATATGTTTCGAATAAAATATTTGTATTATAAATATATATACATATTTGTAATGCTAAGTAATTTCATATCTCAAATAGTTTCGGAGCTATTATAAAAAAATGCTAATTTACGCTTCAGACCGGAGCCCTTAAAGCCATTTTTCCGAAATATTGAGAGTAGCCATTTTGTTTGAAATGTTTATTAATGTTCATAAATGAAAATTAATCAAAATCGTTAGAGCCGATTTTGAGAAAATCGACTTTTTCTCTTTTTTCCCTTCAGTAAACTACCCTTAATTTTAGGGGTAGATATCCAATTCCAAAAACACCTCGGGGCAACCCTATGAAAACTCTAGATATCAAGTTTCAGCTCAATCGGTAAAACAGTTTAGGCTCTAGTTGGAGGTATAGACAGACAGAAAGACAGACAGACGGAAATTCAAAAACCACTTTTTCGGATTCAGAGAGTCTCTACCTGTAAGATAGAGAGAAAGTAAAAAATTTTAAATGTCAACGTGTAAATTCTTTTTAAATCATGTAAATTTAAGATTCATCCACTTATATTTTCTTGTATTCCTGTTAAAAATACGCACGCCTAATAAATATTATGAATTTGTTATATTTAAGAGAAAAAATTATTATAATTATTGATTTATTCGTTCACAGCTTTTACATTAGCTCGGTGGTAGATTGTTTGTCTACTGAATTAAGGGTTCCTGGTTCAATTTCAAGTATGGCCAAAAAAAGATCATTAATTAAATGTGGGTTTCCCTTTTCACAGTGATAAATTAACGGTCTGGGGGTGGATATTGTGTCTCTTCTGGAGTCAAGTTATTATATAAGTCATGTGCGAATATAATCAGTCAGTTCAGAAAGTACAAGATAAATAGCTTAACTAAATCTAATGAAAATACATTTAGTTCTTACTATTTACCCAAACATTTTTAAATTTAAAAATTATACTACTAAAATTAAAATAAAATGGCTCCAAAATTTGGAAAATCTAAGAATCATTAATTATATTGTTTGAGTTTAATTTAAAAGTGAGCTCTTCTTGGTTTATCCGATTATTACAGTCGTGTAAATTAATGTAAAAATTATACTCGTACTCGTGAGTTTAATATTTCGTACTCGTGAGTTTAAAATTGATAGTATTTTGAATATTCATAGTAACATTTAATAAATTTAGTCTTTTAACAAGTAAATTTCAGCCTTTTGTGTGAGTTAAAATGCTAGGTTTGTGCCGTGTTCGCGACGATGTGTAAGCTGAAGTACACGGAAATCACCACCAGGACCCCTAATTTGGAAACGTCTGCGCTGCGAAAACTGACGTCACACGATCGAATAGCGAACCGATTCTACTCGCCAGCCTCATACCGTGTGAGACAAGGCTTGTCTGTCGAGTAGAGAATAATATAACAAAATGGATGCCACCCCCCTCTTCGGTTGCAACCTTCTGAGAGTGATTTTGTTGAAATAAACCTACCATTGTACAAAATAGGTTTACAGAAGAAAAAAATATGATTGCTTTGTACATTTTATTCAAACCTTCACTAAAAATATTAGTTTGGGTGAAAATATAAAAACACATTTTAATTTGTTTGGCGATCAATTTGGCTGAATCGATACACTGACATTCTCACAATATCGAGATCACGTGTTCAAATCCTGTTATCTCAATTTTTTTTAATCTATCAGGCTGAAAAAAACTGTGATTTTAAATGATTGGATTAGTAAGTATATAATTTGTTTTAAATATGTTTATAGAAGTATACAAGGTATTTGAGCCTACGTAGAATACCATAGAATAAAATTATTTTTTTTTAAATAATTTGACAAGGTATTAAATTAAAAACAGTACATTAATTTTGGAATTTTTTGTGTAGGTGATTATTAAAAAAAATTGGTTCTATGACATAAAAATGTACACACTTAAAAATAAGACTAAGCAAGCTAGTTATTATTCACATAGTAAAAACCTTTAGGGCATATTTATGTTTTTAAAATAGTTGCGAAAATAAAATAATATTTTACTGAATTCTAATTATTAACAAGTGATTTAATTTCAGGCAAAAAATTAAATTATCAAAATCGAGGTGGGATCAATCTCGTGAAATTCTGAGCTATAAACATGTACGCTACAAATTGAGTTAAAGTGAATATTGAGAATAAGAACAGTTTGCCTTTTACTTATACAACCCGAGAAAATTTTAGACAACAAACTTTAAGAACAGTTTGCCTTTTACTTATACAACCCGAGAAAATTTTAGACAACAAACTTAGATGTAAACAAATGGAAGATGGTTTCCTAATAAAACCAAACAAATCGTTTTACATGATGCACTCAATACAATAATAGTGTTTACTTTCAGTTACGTATCTTGTATAATGGCGTGTTGTGGCATCTCATCGCTTCAATCGTTTGGTACGTCATGATTTTACAGTGTTGTCAGATTCAAAACTCAGTCGCAAGCGAAACAATGCCACACCAACTCCCACGACAGTAGAAACCTTTCAAAACTAGCTATGTTTTGGTACAGCCTGCGATTTGCGAGTTTGCTCGCTAGCGAGCATTTTCGTAAGTTTCAAAATTAGGGGTCCAGATGGCTCTGTGCCAAGAACACCTAGAGAGAAGGCCTGCTCGCACTTCTGTGACGTCACAAGTCTGCGGCCATGCAGGTTCCTTGTGCTTCAACAACGAATCGTTGGTTTCGTCACTCAAATGTCATTTTCTGTATTTATTGTTGGGGAAATTTTATGTTAAATATTACCTGTTAAAGTATAATAAATTATTTATTTAGCTAACAACTAAGTTGAACATAAATTATATGAAAACATATTTTCCTGGGCAAAAATATTTACATGATACTATATTGTTTATATAGCTTATTCATTAAGTATTTTCAATTAAGTATATTTCTAAGAAATTAGCTAAGGAATAAACATTATTTTGATGAGCTTTATCATTAAAATAATTATCAAATATAAAATATTAATTGAAGAAGGTATATTACAATGGGAGAAAGCATAATTACATTTATGATATTCACATTAAATTAATTAGTTCATAAATTATGATGATTAAATTAATAAATTAATAAAGCTATTCACAAGTCAATAGTTGCATGCATAATTAATAAACATGTGATTTCATAGCCATTCAGGACAATAGTTTTAGGGTTTTCATTTTATTTCTGTAAATTAACCTCGAAGAATGGCCTGAGATACTTTCATTAGAGACGTAAACCAGTATTACAAAGCTTGAATCAATACTTCATCGCCTCATAATATCAGGGCCTCAGCCAAAAACTTTTAAAAATTTAGAATGGACAAGACTACAAAAATGTAAGTAAACTAGAATTGTATAATCTTTTGTAGAGATATTTATTACAAAAATATATATCATGTCTGTATATATCATGCTAAGTTCGTGAGGGTGATCTGCAGGACATATTTTCTCATGAAAATCATAGTTGGTCCCCTTCACTGTCTGATCATGATTAACTTCTACAACCATCAAACAAATCTGAGCAACTGTATATTTTCAGAAAATCAAATGAAGACCCACCTTTTTATAAAGTTAAGATTTATGATGAAAGTGCAGTGGTTCATTTATTGGTACTGGAATTACCTTCCATGATTATGCCCCTCTGAGCTTTTCACCATGGTTGATGAACCAACTTCAAGACTGCCACAGAGCTTACATTGTCTGGGACTCTTAACCTGAAGTTTCACTGAAGGAATCTTGCAGACAAAAGAGATTAATAGGGGAGAGTAGGAAAGTGTCAAGGAATGGTAAGCATCCAAAGAACTTTTCTGCATTTTTACGCCATAATGAAAATAAATCAAATTTCCTCACATGCTATATAATGGAAATGAATTCACCACAAGGAAGAGAGGTTTACACAGCATCAGAAAGTTCAGAGATTGTTTGAACACGCAAAAGAGAATGGAGGATACTGACCACGAAGAAACCGATACACACATTTGACCGCATGTGCGTGATGCTGCAGAATGTGGCTTCACAAAATTGATGGTCAGGGCCGTTGACACCGATGTAGTCCTCATACACCTTAGAGTATTTCTTTCATACTAAGTCAATATCCTAATAACCAGTTGTGGGTGGCGTTTGGCTGAGGAAATTGATTCCGATTGTATTGTATGAAGAACTATGACCTGACAAAGACAAAGACCTTCCCTTTATTCATACGTTTACTGGGTCAGACACAACATCCCAGTTCAGAGGAAAAGGAAAGAAGTTTGCATGGAAGGAATGGCTATCTCACACATCAGCAACTACAGTTTTCCAGTACTATGGAGAAAAGTCTTTTCTGGCACTCAGTCTTAATTCTGACCTTTTTTTTTCACAAATAGAGAAATTCACTTGTGCAATGTATGACCCATCTTGTGCGGTGGAAGGAGATTTAACCAATTGGGACATGTTCTTTTTACAAGTGGGAAGAATATCAAGTTTATGTAAAACTTGCCTCCAAGCTCCGATGCTCTCATTCAACAAGCGAATCGATCTCTATATCAAGCAAGCATTTGGGCTAGTAGCCTGAAGTGTATAGCCCAAATGTGTACTAAGACAAGGTTCTATAAAAATCAAAATCTTTACAACAACTTAACCTATTTAATTTTAGTCCATACGCTCACATTTTACCGACTTTTAACTGACTTATTTGTCCAACGCCTTAGCTCATTCAGTGGCGTGTCAGTCCTATGAGCTAAGGATGCCAGGTTTAATTCCTGGCGTGGTAGAAATAATTGATAAAACCCTTTTACAGTGAAGAATTAACAGCCAAGAGCTAGGTGTTGTGTCTGTCCTAGATTTATGTTAGTTTATAAGTTGTATCCTGATATAATCAGTTCAGAAGGTGCACGTTAAATACATCAAATAAATGAAAAACAGACTTAATATTATTGAAGGAATGATTTTTGTTTCATCTGGTTTATTTGAAATGTAAGTTGTTTATTCAAACTTTAATTTTCTTATCAAACATATTTTGTTTTATTTTTGTTTGGTATATTTGTATTAAAACAATACATTTTCATAGATAGTAAGTTTTATTAATTTACCATCCCATTACACTTTTCATCAAATACTTCTTGATGCGGTTTAATTTATATTGTAATGAAACAAACTATTAGGACTAATATTGTGTAAGATTTATATTATATTTTACCATAGTTAAAATGTATATTCTCCATACAAAAGTTTGAAAATGTTTAAAAAATTTGTTACTTAGCTTAAAGGTTAAAAGAAATCCCACTTAAGTCCACATCATGTTTCATTCCATAATTATTTAAATATTTTGTTGATAAATCAGTATTAAATACAACCAATACTTAAGTCATTCATTAATGATTTAGTTCCTAAAAAGAGAACTCTATAATTACTATATCTAGAAATATGTCAATTTGATTGATTACGGCAGAGAGCTGGTCAGCTTTCAGCAGGACAAAGATCAAACAAGAAGACCAAATAAATAGTATCTTTGATATGAAATCATCCGTCCGTCTTAATGGGTCACATGATATCATTATCTCTGGAAATATTGTAATGAATGGGGCTAACTGCTCATCAAATGACCCGAATAGAATGTAATAACAGATATAATCATACATGAATGATTTACTCCATTAATCTAGATTAAGACATATTTTTTAAAATTGTCCGAGATCATCGAAATCTATATAAAGTTATATAAATATTCAGGAAAACTAACTCTACGGAAAGTATTAGAATTTTTCATGAGAAATAATGAAGAAATACCATAAAAAATGACAGTGGAAAAACAGTCTTCTTAACAGGCTGAAATTCAAACTTCGTCATTAGGGCTAATTCACACTTTTGTTCTAGCAATTTAAAAAGTAGTTAATACAAAATAGTATTTCTTTGAAAATATAATGATTACAAGTTCAAACTAACTAAAATAAAAGTTGACCTCGATGGTCTTAGAGAAAGAGTGTTCATCTCAGGACCCGATGTTCATGGGTTCAAAACCAGAAGTGGTTGACAGATTTTTCTTGATCGATAAAGATTCGTAGCACAACCTCCTTCGGAGGGGAAGTAAATCCATCATTCCCATGTCGATTGTGACGTGTAAAAGGACCCTGGAAAGTAGCTGAAAATACTTTTTCCTGGCAAAATTGGTAGACATTTTCGCTCTCACTCGTAGAAATTCTAGTGTGCTGATGTAATCAGTAAGTTTATAAAATGCATGTTAAATATCTCAAATAAATAAAATAAAAAATAAACTGGTTATCAATTAAATTTAACATTGGAATTTGTAAATTAGTTAAAGTGACTGCCAAGCATATTGTGCTTGTGTTCAAAACAACCCATGTGATTTTAGATTAAGAGATTAGTTCATCTTAGTGGGTGACCTGGTGGTCTAGGGGTAAGGTGTCGGACTTCTGAGCTGGCGACCGGGGTTCAATCCTCGGTCCCGGCACAGATTTATCTGATTACCAAACCCTTCCTTCACCTCTGACAAGATGTGTATTAATCACAACTTGTGAATGTGAGGAATGCCAGGCCTCCACCGTGGTTCGGATTCCACGTTAAACTGTAGGTCCTCCATTTCATCTCACAATCACCCTACCATTACACATTAGCGTAAGTGCGTATAACCCAAACGGGTAGTAAGACGCGGTGCTAATAATAATAATAATAATAATAATAATAATAATCATCTTAGTGGCACGGAGGTCTTAGCTGCAAATCTGATGGTGTACACAAACGTTATAACAACAGACGTTGCGCAACTTCCGTTGTTGTAAAGTATTGAAATAAATGTAACCAGTTTCATAAACAACGTCCGTAAAATTCAACGTTCAAACAACGTTCTTGACGGACATTGCTTGCAGCAACGTGCGTTTAACAGCGGCAAGGACATTTCTACATGCTATGTGACAATAATGATCCGGATACAAAACTGACAATTTGACGTCCATTTACTAATTCACTCATTTGAAAAGATTCTTAGGGATATTATTGAAGCTATTTTGTGTTACAGATATTTTGCTAGACAATGATTAATTAAAGGATGGTTATGATATGCAACGATATATAAAGAATCTTTCTTCATCGTTTCTAAGAAGATTATAAAATGTCTAAAATTCTCAGTGCGAACCTTTCACTGTTTATTATGTGCACCCACCATTCCCTTCGTTTAAGTTTTACCTAAAACATGCCATTCGCCTATGGCAAAAAGGTCATAGCGCCACATTTCAACGAAATTGATTATTTTTAGTGTTTAAAAAATAATTCCTAAAATTAAATTAACTAATAATTATTTCTAAATAAAGAACATATCCAAATAAGTTATCCAATATTTTTTTTAAGATTGATTAAAAACATAATCACGTTTATGGTTTTATGCTTTTTGGGTTAGATTTATTTGTTAATCACTTTCATATTTAATTAAAAAGTACAGAAAGGATATAATGTTCGCACACATTGATTGAAGTGGGAAGAGGTATGGGTTGCTACTAATTTTCATACTCTCTTTCAAGGCCATAGCCAGCCAATAATTTCAGGGGGGTTTAGTGGGCACATCTCCCAACTGCTGGAAGCTAGAAAAAAAATATAAATGATAAACAGTTCTAGAAGCTCTCTGAAGTGCTTTTTTCATGGTAAAATAACCCACTAACTGCCGAAGGCTTGGAAAATTTATAAATATTAAACCCTTTTTGAAGCTCTGTGAAGTTTTTTTTATGGTAAAATAACTCCCAAAATGCCGAAGGCTATGAAAATTTCTAAATATTTAAAACCTCTAGAAGCTCTCTGAAGTGCTTTTTATGTTAACACAGCCCCCTAATTTGTATTTGTATTTGTATCTTAATTTTAATATTGTTTGAACCATAAATAAAGCCATATATATATTGTTCATAAAATTTCGCGGGGGGTTTGAACCTCCAAAACCCCTCCCTGGCTACTTTTAATTATCTTTCTTTTGTCCAGTATTTTGGCACCCAATTATTATTATTATTTTGCGTCGCGCAAGGAGTGATGTTTATTCATATCAAAAATAATACTACTGGGGCGCTAATTATAAGTCTTACCTAGAAGTTTTGAAAGCCTATAACTGGCCCTGACCAACTAATTAACTAACGTCTTGTGTTACAAAGGCAAATGACGTCATTAGAAAATAACGTACTTCCCTTATCAGAACAGTGGAAGTCGCAAAATAATTAGTTCTCAGTGATGATAAAACTGAACAATGAACATTCTGATCATCTGATGGTTTTATCTCTCTGTTGTTAGGAAGGTAACATTGGTTGGTTTTCGCATAGCACTGTAGAATATTTCCAGTACAAATATTAACACTAACAACTAACTTATATTGCATTGGTAGTTAGTCTGATTACAAGACAGTAACCCTTTACATTGAATTGAATTTAGTCTGATTACATGACAGTAATCTGTTACGTTGAATTTTAATTTAGTCTGACTACATGACAGTAACCTGTTATAATGAATGGGTAGTTAGTCTGAGTAATTGATATATAGCTGTGCCATTGAATGTTTAACCTCTTGACTTTAAGAAAGTTCACACTTATCTCGGTAGGTAGTGGGTCTGTACAATGAACTAGGGATCCTGGGTTCAATTTCTGGTATGGCCAAAAAATGTATCTTCGATGAAATTTGGGTTTTCCCTTTCAAAGTGAAGAATTAATGGCATAGGGGTGAATATTGTGTCTGTTCTAGATTTAAGTAAGTTTATAAGTTGTGTGCTGATATAATCATCCGGTTCAAAAAGTGCAAGCTAGTATATGTAAGCTACCTAAAATAAATGAAAATAATGGAAAACATTATTTTCAGTAATGCAGCCCTGTTGTTGAATGCTAAGCTTGACTAAATCATCAGTGAGGGAATCGTCCGCATTAATAAACCATTATACGCTGCATGAACAGGAGCTTTGAAACTTTTCTTAACACCACGTCTTTCTAACGTTTCGGGTTATACGCTTATGTACTAATTACGCTAGTAGTTTTAGTGATTAGGAAGGCTATATTTAGAGAAAGTGTACTTACATTTGCGTGAAGGCAGAGAAGAAAACCATTTTGGTAAAACCACTTTCAGTAGACGCAACCGAGATTCGAACCTCGATCTACCCGTAATCAGCAGTCTAATATACTACAGTAGCCCCATGACTTCTTTGGTGCTGACCGACAGCTCACAGCTGACTTCTGACAGTCAACATTTAGGTATATACCTAAATTTTGACTGTCAGAAGTGACAGCTGCTAAACACATGTTTTTTGCAGATCATATGGTTCGGCGTAGGGATACATAATTTGGTCTGGTAACTTTTCAAAGCCGTCAGCTGTCAGTTAGCACCAAAGAAGTCATGGGGCTACTGTACTAAAGAAGAGCCTTACACCATGTGGCCACCGAAACGCGTAGCTTTAAAATTGAATGTTCATTTTGTGTAAACAAATTCCTGATTTTATCCAAGCAAAGACATATACCTAAAATATTTTATTTACGGGGCGTTCAAGTATTACGTAGGCACCTTAAGGTGTAATGGGGATTCTAGATTTGTCTTTTTTTTGCTGAAAAGGTAAAAGGGGGATCAGATCAATTCGGTGCGGCAGAATATAAGACCAAATTTCATTTTGGGCCTTATCTTCCTTCTCGAACTGAGTACCTGCTTGAGGAGAGGAAATACCCCAATCCTTCTATTACTTTCCCTACCCTGGCTTGTGTCACTCTTTTGGTCGATTGGTTTTCTGTAAACTGTTTTATTTTTCCAGTAAATTAAAACAGTTTTAAGTCTGCGTTTGATGAAAACATAATTATCATATACCTATTTCCTATTGCTTATTGCTGCGTTGTTTGAAAAACAAATTTGTCACTAATTGTATAGTACCTACTCTCTAGATTTTTAAAATCATTTGGAAAGTTATTCATGCACTTTTTAAACATGTCGAAAATTGGCTATATTAGCATATGACTTAGAAACTTTTTTAAAATTATATTTGAATTATTATTCATCATGCCCTTTCTGGATACCTACACTCTACACTGGAAAGTGACTATATAAGCGCACGACTCACAAACTAGCGTAATCCTCTACGACAAACCTCCAGGCTGGAAATTAATCTAAATATGATAAAGATTACTCTCCCAAAGGGAATTAAACAATTAGCTTAATAAGAGGACGCGCTAAGTATTCGGCTCAATTATTTAGAGCAGCGGTTCCCAAACCGTGGTACGTACAATTATTCCAGGTAGTACGCCGTGAGAAGCCAAACAAAACAAACAAATTAAACCTACGACCAAGTCAAACCAAAAGAAAAAGAGATTTAAACAGTTGTTGGAGGAGTAATTATCAGTCTTTTTTATATTTATTTGATACGTGTGCCCTATTATCCGTATTGATTAAGTAGACCCCACCATGACATGGCACCGGCCGAGTCTTGCAAACTAGTAAATTAAAATAATGAGCTGGGATCAAACGACTGCTTCACAACCGACAGTAAAGTTGTAATGTGTCAGGCTTGCAACAAAAAAAATTGGATGTTCCATAAAATCACAATTGGAGCAACAGGTCCGGCACACGCTTCATACGGAAAAAAACTGAGTTATTCGAAGAATCCTTTTTTAAAAAAAACAAAGATGCAGGTGCCCTCCTTCCAATTAAAGAAACTAATTCTGTAAGGACTTGTGTAGTGCAATGTTCACTGCGAACATCCCATGTATTAAACTCCAAGTGGCTGAATTTGCATCTTTCTTGTGACAGTAATGAAAGCGACAAATTCCTAATCAATCAATATTCAGAAAGAATTATCTTTATATCTGTTATGAAGAAACAATGGAAAGGATAATAAATTACATAGTAGATGCCTTCATATGGGTCACTGTGGATGAAATCACCGATGTTTAGGGTAATTTTGTTGTGAAGCTTGTGGTAGGTGAAGTGCTGGAACATACGTATCATGTTGCTAGATTCGTGAATGATGAATTGAAAGTGTTGTGGCCTAGGTGAGCTCACTATGAGAAGGTCCCGGTGTTATATTCGTATGCCACGGCGTATATAATGAAAATCGCAAGTGCTTTGAAGTTGATATAATCCTGATAGGATCAATCTTACAAGTTTGGCTCATGGAATACACCGTGATGTGGAATACATTAGAGTCCAGTCTTTACAAATGAATAGATTAATTTATGTAACAAAAAAGCTATACCTATTTGTGAAAGTCTCAAATCAAATCAAAACTTATAAACTCATGTTTGATGTGACGTTGCCCCTGTAATTAGTTCTAACAAGATTAGGAACATGGATAAAACAGCCAACTTCTACAATGAACAATTTGGAGTTGTGAAGTAAGTAGTATATATGTTTACCAATGAATTAGCTGTGTGTGAATCTCACAACTTGTTCAATGATCCAAAAGTGTCATGTTCAACTGGATACACCAGAAGCAATTTCAGTTGGCCTCCAGAGAGTATTAAATGGTTGGAAACTTCTGGATTTCCACTACAAGTTGTTGTGCCTCACTGTTCAGTCGGCCCTTGTCTCTTTCCTCCGCACTTGCACAGGCCGCACCACCCATCCCCTCTACTGCCTGGACCGCTCCCCAACCATGTTTTCTAAGAGCCGTCCGTGACGATTTACCCACTCTACTCAGCGCCAAAGAGAACTCCTGTCTCTATTGGCTCGCGTGATGGGCACTGCCTCTCAAGTTTGCACGCACCAATGGGAAGCCCTATTTCTCCCATTGGACAAGGCCAGGCAGCTGTGGAGGGTATTAATACGGTGATTACTTGGTCAGGAAGTCAGTCAGCCTCGGCCAATCAGTGGTGACCCACCCGGGTGCGCCACCTATACTAAAGAGTTTATTAAATTGTCTTATGTTACGAAAGAACAATATTGCTTAACCCCCTCTCTCTCTCTCTCTCTCCACCATCACCCTACCTCCCACCGCGACTAACGTTGCCGGAACACTCTCGCCGACCTCTTTCCTACCCACACGGGTCTGACCACGACGTCACCGTCGTCGTGACATCAACCTGTTAGCCCCGAAGCCGAAGGGATGGCTAACAAAGTATCTATGGATATCACAGAAAACACAATATTTCAAATCTAAATGCTGTGCAAGACGAAACTGGTGAAAGTGTTTCTACTAAGTTTCAGGCAGTGCTAAAAATAAACCCAGTATATTCATTGGATGTAGATACCCTTGAGAACATTTCTCCCGAGAAAATTCTTCTATTAAAATAAGTTCCAGTGACTTACTGTAACGTGGAAAGACATTTTCTGCATACAAGCATATTCTATCGGACGAACGGCAATGACAACAGAGAGAATTGAAATTCACACCAAAGTACAAGTAATCCATCAATGTATGTCCCATTCAAAGTGTAAACAAGGTAAATGCTGCGTGTTTAGTAAAATATGTGTGTTAAATGATTTTAGATTTTTTATGAATCTACATATTTAACTACATATTTCCTTGAATATTAGGTTACATACATATTTTGTTATGTGATACTACTTACAAAATCCAACTTTAGTCATTACAATAGCTGATATCTTCAGTTACTTTTATTGCAGGAACATAGTACTATGTAGAAATATCTAGTAGCCATTACAATAAAACACATTTTTTCAATATATTACAATATAATACATTTTAATCAATAATGGTATTTTAGTGATAGTTTTAAAATAAAGAGTAAAAATCTATACAATTACTTTGTTTCCGAAATCCTTGGCCACTTTGTTTCAAACTTTTATGCATTAAAAATATATCCTGGACTTCTTATTTTCATTGATCTAGTGTGATTAGGATCTATTAGCTCTGGCAATATACAATTTAAATAAAATCTAGTTAATTTTGATTCCATTTCAATTTTCTAAAAATCATCCTCTTTTTCTAAACTTTCGACTACCATACCTTTTTTTCCCCATACTACAAGTAAACAATACTTTCTTTGAGTGATGTGAAGCTAATAATAATTATATTAAGGAAAATACGCTGAAATAAATTCCATTAATAACATACTCGTAATAATATGTGTAATACCCATCTAATATTACTAGTCACATTAAGTTAATTAGAGAAATGGAAAAGGGTGATATAGAGAATGTTGTAATCAAAACTTATTCCAGGGAGGGGAGGGAGTTGTGTTACAATCTCAGAATTTAAATATGTAGTTTAGTTCATATAATAATTTAAACATTTTTAAAAGCTTGGTCTTGGCATGAAAATGAAAACTTATTTTGGAATGTTTAGCTTTGAAGGAACATGTATTTAGCGTTGATTCAAGTCGGGTTTATTTGAGGTAATTGGGTGTGTGATGTCTACTCTTCCCTTTTCCGAGACGAACCCAGTTTGCTCAGGACGGATTTTGTTGAGACAGGCTGTATCCAAATAGTGCGAGGATCCTTGTCAAGGATATAGTATAATATTATGTTGTACAATTTGTTCCTTGAATGCTAGATGTTTTTTCACTTTTGTGAAATAAAATTCACCTAGCCCATTAATTTTTATTTATACTATATTTATTAAAAATAACTCATGAAATTCACAATATTAAACATGCCACATGGGGAAAACAAAAATAATATTATTTTGTAAGTCCTTGCAGTAACTATTAATATTTATTATTAATGAATATTATTGAATTCTACCAGCACTCCTATAGTTATTTTACAGTAAATAAGTAAAGTAAAGTACAGTAAAGATTTTACGCCGCCCTTTAAAAATCCAAGTTCCACGTCCTTTTGGAGGCCCAGTCCAACCCTGGTCTATTTGATGGATAGCATATAGTTTACGAACAATTCGAAAGGCTAGGCTAACCCTAAGAAGTTAACTATTAGAGGGGCATAAATATAATTGTATTTGTTAGAAAAATATTCAATCTTATATACAAAATAAATGTAAATAGTTTGATAATTTGTGTTTGTCGATAGTCATCATTATTTTACGACAGCTTTGATCGTTATATTTATTTTTTAAACATTTATTTAAAGTGGCCTATCATATTTTACGTAATACATTTCTCTTTGTATTTTAACTGACACTCCAGCTAGGTTGATAGCATGTGTGCCTACTATGCTAAAGGTTCCAATTTCGATTCCAGGTAAAGTCGGTAATTTAACTTTAGTAAACTGTTATGTATGTAATAGTTAAAAGCATGTTTGTAAGTCATGTACTGATATAATACTTGTTTTCATAAATTACATGTTAAAAATTCACATTGAAAAAACATGTTTTATATGATATATTTTATGAAATAATGTGTTATATAGGTTCACTTTCTAGCTTGAAAAGATTTTTTTTTAAGACTGAAAAAAAATACAACTGAAATATTCTGGTCTTCTAGACAGGTTTCAAGACTATTAGTGTTGTCCTGTCAAGCGAACAATAGGATTATTGCCGACTGAATCTTGGGTTCTATCAAACACTTCCCTCTCTCTTGGCTTGAGTAGGTGTGCTGTTGTCACCCCTATCTTGTAATTAAACTAAATTTATGTAACTAGTGACAGATTTATGGCCCAGGAAATAGGTTTACGTAAGTAAAAATATTATATTTCTAAATTACACACAAAACTTAAGATTGTATGTTTTTTTTAATCCTTACCATTTTCAAAAAAGTGCTTTTTTAGTTAATTTTAAGAATACATTTATAAAAATATATATAATTCAATATCAATTTATAAAAGTGTTCATAAAGTCATAATAAAAAATAAAAATGTATCATTATTGGTTCATCTAGAATTTCGGTCGCAAATCAGTCATTTTTACTTTTTAATTTTTACTCACCTTAAGTAAGACATACAGAAATGGATCAGAATGGCGCAGTGACCCAGTCATAGATAAGGTAGTAGTATAGAAACGCCACTCCAATATTAGCAAGTAGAACCACGAAACTAGCGCTCGTAGTGTTTGCGCTTGGAACTAAAACCTGAAGCGGGAGATTTGAATGTGCGTCAGAAAGAAGTTATTGAAGAAATTTATTTTTAAGCCCCCATTACAGAAAAATGGGGATTGTAACATCTGATAATTTTTATTAGATTGGTGATTGTGATATTACACTTATCACTGAGGAGGATTTCAGGATCTTTTATATTTTTTAAACTTTCACTTTGTAGGGGGATATTAATTATTTTTGCTTGCCATATTACTACCTGTTTGGGTGAAGATATACATTTTAACGACACTAATATGGTGGTCAAATTTAGATAAAAGTACCGTCATTTGCAAGGAGGCAGTGGGAAACAATTGGGGTGGAAGGGGGGTGTCAGAATTCAAACACTGACCATCCCATTAGCAAACCAGACTAGTTGGTCAGATTTGGAATATTATAAATAAAAGTAATAAAATGCTTTTGACTAAAACTTAACTTTGTAGTAAGGTTTAGTCATGGTTTTTTTGACACATAATTTATTTAAAATCTAGGCCTCTTAGATTTAAGTGCCTTGGTACCACTAAGCATTACAATAATCAATTAATTAGTTAAATTTTCAATGAATAGTGAGCATAGTTTTTCCAAAAGCCCAAACCAAAACTATAGGATTATTTCAATTTTAATTGTAAAATACATCAATTATATACTAAATTACTTTGTATGTTTGCAGTGAAAGCCATGAGTCATTATAGTCACTAGCAACTTGTGGTTAAGATTTTAATATTCACAGGGTGTCTTAAAATGACTTGTGAAAAAAAAAAAAGAATCCGAGCATGTGACTATTCATCGGTAGCTCACTAGTTGAGCATTGGCACAGTAAAAAACAAATGTTTTAGGTTTATTTCCCGATCAGTTTAAAAAAAAAATTGGTCCCCGGGTAGATTGGAACTATTGGGCACTTTAAAGAGGAAATATCTGGAGTTTTTATTGTAATTACTCACAAAGTCTTAGTTTGAAGGTTTTTATTAGCATGTGTTATCATTTTATAAATCATTTTTCATTTCTCATTTAACACAAACTCTACCAATTATAATATTATCATGGTACATTTTTATTATTTTACATAATTTACATTGGGTGTGTAAGAAGCTTCAAAATGTCAAAGCCAAATTTCCTTTGTTTTGACATCCATAATAACCTTCGTATCGTTAAAGGGAGAAAATACTTGGATATATTATGAACAGATTTTAAATATCTCATTAAATATGACATTTCAGTAGTAGTGTGCAAAGTTTCAAAAATTTCAAAGACGAATCGAAAATCAATTAGCTTCAACCTTGATAAAAACAAATCTTGCTTTGGCACAAAAAACAATATATTTTTGATTTTATCATTTTGAGATGTTGTTTACTATATTATATTAATCACACAAAATCTACAATTCTAGACAAATAAAACTTTAGATTACTCTGTTCAACAGCCATTTTGCACCAAAGATAAGAACAACCAAACCCGCCTCGGTGGCGTAGTTGGCTAACGCGCTAGTCGTGTTGAGCCCAACTGCCGAGGACGGGGAGATCGAGGTTCGAATCTCGATCGGGTGAACTGGGGGTGGTTTTTCCTAAGTGGTTTTCCACTCTCCCTCCACGCAAATGCGGGTTCACTTCCTCTAATCAACCTTCCCAATTCCTAATCCATTAGCGTAATTAGTACTTAAGCGTATAACCCGAACGGGTAGTAAGACGCGGTGCTAAAAAAAAAAAAAAAAAAAAAAAAGAACAACCAAGTCTTACTAATTTGAGGTGACCTAGTCTGAAAATGACTACAAAAAGACTGGATTGGTTATGGTCTTTGAATTGTAGGAAGTAATATAATTTACTTAAATTTAGTCACTCTTTTAATGTTTGTGCAATTCGTAGGTTAATCTGGAAACGCTGAAAGAGAATAGTTTAAAACTGAGTTTGTTGGGTTTGTACCCTCAGGCCAGAAACACAACAGGCAGGCAGAAGTCATTTAGAGGTGCTATCCATGGAAAAAATGAACATTATAAAGTGAAGGAATGGCCTGTTCGACAGT
The DNA here is from genome assembly GCA_033556935.1 of Timema podura. Taxonomy (NCBI): domain Eukaryota; kingdom Metazoa; phylum Arthropoda; class Insecta; order Phasmatodea; family Timematidae; genus Timema; species Timema podura. Next base: position 16,220,557 of record JAVRXN010000011.1, read on the forward strand.
CATTAGAACCTTGGTATATTTATTATCTGAATTATTATAGTAAAATGATTTAAAAAACTTGTTTTGTACTTTTTCAAGAAACTGAGAGTACTTTTATATGTATTTTGTATAAGTTATATTTATACGTGTGAAGAAAGTAAGTTTGGAGTCTAGAGTGATATCTAAGTCTTAGATACAGGAGTCAAATAGTGATCCAATAAGATATAGTAAAATGTAATAGTACTCTTTTTTCTTTTAAAAAGTCATTTTTACAGATTCATTCAAGTTAAGGGACAGATCATTTACTTTACACCATTTTATGATGTTGTCCAAGATCGACTGTGAAAAGCTACAATCGATTAGTAAGTCAATTTAAAGGTATATTTCTAAGTAATCAGTAAAGAGTTCTGGTTTATTAATATTTTGAATTATTATTGTTAATACGTTAAATAGTTGATTATCTCTTTTGCCACATGACCTACTCATTTTTGATGATAAATTCTGGTATGTATATTTTTAAATAGTTTATTTTCAGAACTATTATAATACTTTGTTCATTCGACCTCACAAATATTTTCAAATATTCAATTTGAACTGGATAAAGTTGCCTTCACACACCCTTATATTTCAACATATAATAATTCTTAGGACAGCTGCAAACATGATTTTAACATTAACAAGTGATTAAATTACATTATATAACCTAAGCATGATTAAAGTTTGTAGGTACTTACTTACACTATGGCATTAGTAACTCAAAAGTTAATCTCCACATCCACAAAAGTATACCACCTATCCCTATCCTGAGCTAGTTCTATCAAGTCAAGCTCGTTACACCCTATCCTTATATTGAGCTATTTCCATCCAGTCCACCTCATTACACCCTATCTCTCTCAGGTCCATCCTAATGTTATCCTATCTGCGTCTAGGTATTCCCAATAGTCTCTTACCATTGGGTTTGGCAGTCAAAACTTTGAACGCGGTTCTAGTTGCTTCATTCGCACTGCATGTCCTGCCCACCGTAATCTACGATATTGTATTACCCTAACAACATCTGGTGATGAGTACAGGGTGTATAGCTTATCATTATGTGACATCCTCCACTCTCCACTATATTCATCTTTCTTTGTCCGTATATTTTCCTAAGCACCTTGTTTTCGAACATCCTAAATTTCTTCTCGTCCTGAAAAGTAAGAGACCACGTTTCACAACCATAAAGAACCAGTAGAACTATTGCCTTGTATATTCTGAGTTTTACATTTCTTGACAACAGGTGAGATGCCAACAATTTACTGACTGAGTAATAACATAAATTTCCCGACTTCCACTCTAAGATGGTTATTGTTAGTTTAAATTGTTCCTACATATTTGAACTCATTATATGTATAGATAGATATTTTATTTGCATTCAATTCATAACACACATATCCAATATTTGGTCCTTTATACCCAATCTTGTTGGAAATAATTATGGCAAATTTACTAGTGCATTTTAGATTCAGGAGACAAAAAAAAAAATCTTAATACATTCATAAATATCAACATAAAAGAAAATTATGCGATCATTTTACCTAGATACATTTAATGAATAGTTTTAAGTTAGTCCTATTTAACAAAAACCTTAACCTCAACTTTCCCTCGTGTATTTCAAGCTTTGCTTGGCTTAGCATTCAAAAGATGACCTTCGCACACCCGAAGATAACAGTATATTTTGGTAAAGTCTACACCTTATCACTGGACATTAACAGCGTGTCTTGTTTTTTGAACAGATAGTCCATGTTTTTGATCTTAAAACTCTTAATTGTGCCTTCTGGCTGGAATATTTACTTTATAGGGTCATCCATTTCAAGTATAAATGGTTGACCACACCAAGGATCCATCTTGATCATAAACTAATATTAAGATATCTATTTGTTTTTCTTTTAATGCAAAGTATACACCACTATTATAGCTGTACTTACACTTTAGTGCTATGTTTATGCTAGTATAGTATCTGTTGTACAAACTAATTAGACTCGATACAAAGGTTATGTGTAAAAGGGTAATTAAATTTGAATCACTTATAATGTAAACTCAATTCTGCAAGCTATTTTCAATAATTTAAACATAAATAATTAAAGCAAGCCCTCCAGAAAACGTAAATTATGAATAGTGTTTTGAATAATCAAATACTAATACACATAAATAACATAAAAGTTGCAATCAGAAACTTTCTAAGAAACTTAGTCAGACTATTGTACAATCAGAAAATCCTTTCTTAGAATTTCAGATATATTCCAATACAACACAACAACACCACATAATGGGTATGAGTAGCTACCAGACCTACAAAGCAGGATAAGAACATCACCTAAAGCAGAATAGTCCATGTGATTTGTTACTCGAAATATTTTAGTGGGGTTTTAAAGCAAAATTTAGCTATTTTAAAATTACTATCTTTTTTAAATAACCTCATCATAATTTTTACAATAAATCTTGCATTAGATCATTGTTTTGTGTTGCTTTTCTATAAGCTTTTAACAAGTTAAAAAAAATGAGTAAGGGGCAATGAATTAGGCCTATATCAACTCATTTGTTGAAAACTAGTTTGCATCTATACATTGTTGTCAAAAAACAAATATGTTAATATTACTTAGACTAAAGGACAGGACACTTCATAAAAAGTGTGCTCTATATGTCCCCAACAAATAATCTTTTGAATCACATAAAATTACCCCAGAGTATTAATAATAATAATAATATTTTGCACCGCGTCTTACTGCCCATTCGGGTTATACGCTTAAGTACTAATTACGCTAATGGATTAGGAATTGGGAGGGTTGAATTTAGAGGAAGTTAACCCGCATTTGCGTGGAGGGAGAGTGGAAAACCATTTAGGAAAAACCACTCCCAGTTCACCCGACCATCGACTCCCCGTCCTCGGCTGTCGAGCTCAACACGATTAGCGCGTTAGCCAACTACGCCACCGAGCTAGCCCAGAATATTAAAATAACCACATGTTACTCAGAAAATAAGCCTTAACACACATTCCCAGAACTTATCAGAGGGAAGATAAATGCAAGTTTCCCATAACAAAGGTTTTCAGAGTCCTAATGAGGTTAATTCAAAAGGAGACCCCTCAGTTCATTGGCATCATAATTTAACTTTCTACACTCACCCATTATACAATTTATTCATGGTACACCTATTTGCATCAACGTTTATTTCAAAGTTGATTAAAACCCCTGTGGAAAACAATTAAACTTCATAAACTACTGTGTGTATACAAATACATCTGTGGCTTTGAAACATATTTCCTCAAAAAAACATTATTGATTACACAATGTGGTAGCTAGTAGATAATAACAAAATCAACGATCACCACTATCAGAAACCAAATAACAAACAATATTTTGTAAGGTTCCCTATAAACTAAAGATAAATTTAATTAAAGTCAAGGTCATGCCTTGTGCTATTTGAGTGGTGAAGCTTTGTTGGGAACAAAAATACCAACCAACAAAATTTAAACTAAATACACATGAATCCTTACTGTAGCTATACACAGTTTTGTTTTGCACACACGCGCCAAGTTCAAGCTCAATACCAATAAAATCAAACAATTTCCTTATACTGTGGGATCATTAGCAAAACATGTTGATTTGGCACTTTTGGGTGGGCTCAGCCCTGACTGAAGAGCCAGTACGGCACACTTAAAACACTTCTGAATCAAATAAACGATGAACACTGAAAATCAATTTTGGAATTTATTTCTCATTTTATTATTTATTATTATTTCATTATTCTATTATACTATCATTATTATTATTATATTATTATTATTATTATTATTATTATTATATATTATTATTATTATTATTATTATTATTAATTATATTATTATTATTATTATTATTATTATTATTATTTATTATAGAAAATGATGATTTTATAAAAAATGAAATAATCTGGTTTTCAGTTATTATATGCATATAGCCAAAGAAATTATGTTATTATTTAATTTTGTTGAAAGGTGAGATTTAATTTAGCTAATGATTAATGCTATCAAAGAATTGTAAAAAAGATGTTCCTACTTTGAATATACAAAAAAAATTACCCTAAAATTTTAAGGAAAACTCTAAATGAACGAACACGACTAAATCAAATACACACTTTACACACAAACTAAAAAGGATGCAATGAAAAGACCAAACTAAACTCTTGCACTCAGATAAACATAAGATTTATAGCTATCTACTTCAGAAGCAATAGATACCCCCTCCACTACTCCCTCCCATTGCAAACCTTCAAGTTGCAGTGAATCACCAAGATTGTAGATTTTCCAACCATGAAAGTAAAGACTTCTAAAAGTTATTTAAATCCTACATTATCCGCTCATGTGTGGTGAAAAATATTATGTTTGATTAGGCATGGATTTAAAAACATTTCCCTTCCTAGTCCCTGCCCATTATATTGTTGTAATAACCAATAGGCCTACCCATTATTTATTATTTAATCAATTAAAAACCCTTATTTAATTATACTTTTTTTTGTTTAACTCTACATTATATTGTGGATTTATAAAATCGATACAACAGAGTCTTTGAACACAGCAAGAACAAAACAGGGGATGATACCTAACATCAAACTCATATAAACTATGATTATTTATTTTAAACAAAAATTACTATTTTATAATATATTTTACTTAATGGAAAGAAAGACGATGTATTGATTAGCAAAGAAAAGAATAAGAAAAGTAACTCACCTAAGTCCCTGTAGGCCATGAGATCACATCCGTGGGCATGTAATACATTTCTAAATATAGGTTAGCCAAAGAATTGGTAGTTTTTTTAGAAACACACAATAATCGTCTAAAACGACCATATTTAAACTTTTTTCCATAACAAAGACCTACCTTGAAAACTAGACACAATTATATCTTTAGGCCCATCTTGTTTGAAGAAATCCGAACATTTACAAACAAAGCTACCTCACACAGGAATAGATCAGAACTAAAATGGAAATCATACCGCCGGTGATGCCATCTTCCACGCCTGTGCGTCAGATGAGGTCATAAATATAAACAATCTAGTTAATATTGAAGAATATTTTATTATTAAAATACAAAACTAGCTTTCAAACCTTTGCTAATTTAAGGTATATATATGATTTAACCTCTTACTCAACCTATCAAACCTACCTTTCATGTGCAAAAACAAACAAAAATTCAATAATATTAAATAAACAATTATTATAGGCCTATAATTTTTTATGGGAAGCTATTTCATAGTCAGATCGTGGATCAACATTACAATGCAGATCAACACAAAAGCTACCGGTAGTCAATATTTACATCATTACGTTTTTCTTGTGATTTTATTTTTAATTTTTTCACTATTCAAAATTAATATAAAACGCTATAAAAAAGTACCGTAGTTAAATTGAGTTTTCCAACTTAAGTATGTAATAATTATAATAATAATAATAATAATATATGTTGTATACAAAGAACATATATTTATAATGGTGTGATATAACAACAATTAAAATTGGAAAATATAACTAAAAATTAGGGCCTTGATAAAAGGTTGGCCAAGATTTAAATCTTTTTCCATTAGACAGTGTAGCCTACATTATTTAGGTATTTTTTCATCTCTGATGCAATATTTTATCTGTACTATTCATACAGGCCTAACTTAGTTCTAATATATATTAACCAGGTTCTTTGATTGCTAAGTGTTTGCGGTAAAGCTGTGTTGGTAGATGGTAGGCCTAGCGGAGTATCATCATCATTACCTAGGAAACAAAAAAAATAAAATAATGTAAGAAAATAAACATCAAATATAAGATAAACTCAAATGTGTTACAATTAGCCTCGGTACGGTCTACTTAACTTAATAAAAATGTATTGTGTATAAACATTTTATAAATCAATCCTACTTACTTATATGTTTTTAAACACATAGGCCCTAAACTAACTTATGTAGGTATTTAAACCCTGACTTGCATTGAGTTAAGTCATTTCTCTCTGTTACGCCGCATGAGCGGGCGCTGTCTTAGCTTTGACTTGGTTTGAATTTGACCGTGGGGGCTGTTTTTTACATTGATTTCTTAATGTAGTTTTCCATCCTCTCTCTATGCAAAATTGACTCCTTTTGACTGAATATGTTGAAGATAAGTCTTATTGTAGCTTAGATTTTTTTTTAAATGTGGGTCAGAAAATGTTAAGGGCCTAAGCAGAATAACATAGACTATGCTTACTTTCAGCTTGATGTGCCTGTACATCAAATGATTGCATTTGAATCCTAGGTGGATAAGCAAATGAATTTATCCTATTTCTTTCTTCATTAAATCCTGAAAAAAAAAATTAAACTTTAAATATTGTTTTACACATCAATCACACTAAATGTGTGGCTAAACGAAAGTATTTACCTGTTAGCCTACACAATGATCAGTTAATATAGGCCTATAAGTAATGAAAGTTTCACCATAATTTTAGTTAAAAATAAGAGAGCCTGGAGCTCTTAAGATCAACTAGGATTTTGGAAATGTATAAATTAGTTTTTGAACATATCTAAACTTACCATAAAGATTTATAGATGGTGAGTAGTATATTTTAAGGCACATTGAGCTGGGATTTTCACACTCACCAATAAAATGTTTATCACAAATCACGTAATTTCGGTAGGGTACTATTTCTTTTGATAGTCTAAATAGATTAGGATTAGAGATTCTTCCCAACCATATATCATAAATGTCGTTGTATGATATAGGTATTCTATGTCTAATAAATTATCTGTCTTTACAACCGGGCACACAACTTTTTTTTTGCACCATGATTACAGATAAACTATAATATACTTAATCTTATGGCGCCTAAACGTGGACCAAAAACATTTTTTTAACAAGTAACTTAAAGCATGGTTATAAATCAATTTCATATAGCTGACGTCATTGCTGTAAGCACTAATGCCATATGTTGATTGCGCTTTAACTAAGATACATGGAATCAGCAAGTCATATAAGAGTGCGCACCCCATGACTGTCGCACAGTAAACTAAAGAAAAAAGGTTCGAGGTTGGGGAAATTTGAATGGCTACGGACTACTCCCCCCCCCCCCTTTCCTACTATTTCAAAACTGCCTTAACGTTGTTTGGACAGAGCTAATGTCGAGAAAAATCTGTAAGATAGCGTTTGTGTCGCTGAGAAAAAGATGAAATTGGATGCTAACGTTCCGTCCCGTTGAGAACAAAAAAAAAACCTATCTTCGTCAGTGGTGGACTGGAAAGTCTTGGGCTGAAGTTTTGGGTAGGGCAGAGAGGGTGGGGGAGGGGGCAGATTAGCAGATAGACAGTCTTCTTCTCTGGCTATTATGAATGAAAACTGTAAGTCAGGGACCGAACTATTATTATCACCGCGTCTTACTACCCATTCGCAATTATATTAATGTGTAATGGAACCGTGATTGTGAGATGAAATAGGACCTATACTTTTACGTGGGATCCAAACCACGGTGGAGGCCTGGCATTCCACACATTCTCAAGTTGTGATTAATACACGTCTTGTCAGTGGTGAAGGAAAGGTTTGGCAATCAGATAAATCTGTGCCGGGACCGAGGATTGAACCATGGACCCTCAGTACAGAAGTCTGACATCTTACCCCTAGACCGCCAGGTCACCTCGGGATCGAACTAAACCGTCGGTTCATTTTAAAAATTAACCTTAACTTGATTTAAACACTAAGCTCATCTAGTTTATTTTAACGATGAATGATGGTCAGAGTTCAAATCCCGAATGGGTAAACAAAGGGTGCATCTTTCTAAATGGTTACCCTTTGTCCCTCCACAGAAATGTGGGTACATTTCCTCTGTTTTAGATATTGCTCATCATCAACACACTAGCGCAATTAATAATAATATTAATTAAACTCACTAAGTGTGCTTTATAAAAATATGCCGAACTAATAGATTGGAGGGGAAAAGGGGGGCGGCGGATGTTACGTATTTAAAGCATTATCTCTACATGATGTCAAATATGAGTATTTGTTAATTATGGTTATAGCCTCATCTACATATTATTTAAATTAAAAAAATTACATTTGGATATGGGAATTGAATTTGGGACTTACAAACTATGTTTTTGTAGTTGTTATAAAAACTAATTCTTTACGTCTGAACAAAGGGGAGAAAATACATTAGAAAAAACATTTGACGAGAAAGGACATTAAAAGAGATTATGATTGTGGAGCGGGAAGGGGAAGGTGGAATATTGATGTAAACATTCTGTGCACAAATGTACATATTGTTAGTGTCTATCTGGACATGTCTGTAACCTGAACCAGCTAATACAGTAGTGGCTCTCAAACTATGTTACGTGATGCCATTGTAAGTTGTCGGTGCTATTTTTTTTTTTAGCTTTTATTTTGCGCCGCGTATCTTACTACCTGTTCAGGTTATACACCTTTGTACTAATTACTCCAACCTTAAATCTAGGACAGACACAAAATCCATCCCCCGGCCGTCAATTCATCACTGTGAAAGGGTAACCCAATATTCCAACGATGATAAATTTCTCGACCATGCTAGTGATTGAGCCCGGGCACTTAGCCCCGTAGGTGGACTCACTACCGCCGGAGCTAAACTTCGTAATTTTCTAGCGAGATCATTTTTTTTTCTAAGTTATATCCACAAACAAATTTATAGATTTTTGTGTGCAAAAGGGCTAATTTGTTTTTTTTAAGGTGTGGAGGGTGCACAGCATAGACTTTCTCGTTACTGTAAATAAAAAAGAGATATTTACTTAAAACTCGTAAGATATTTGAAACGAGATAATAGACATTGTTGTACATTCTACCAAAAAGCATAAACGAAATAATATACACTGTTAGAGAAAAGAGTAATATCACACCCACAGAGCATTACAACAATTTCCAAATTTAAAGATTTCCGTAATATATATAATGTATATATATATTTATCTCTATATATTATATAAGTTTATTGAATATATATAGTATATATGTCGTAGGCGAATTAGAAAATCCGTCATAATGGAAAAGACACCGTCAATTTACAATGAACCAGGCTAATTGGAAAATAAAATTATATTTTCTTATCAGCCTGATAACTTTTAAGTTAATTGTAATGAGCCCATAGAGCTTTAGGCTATTAAGGAAATGCACCTTTGTTCGCTCAATCAGTCTAGTTAATTCCAGGCTTATTGCAATAAGCCCAAGATAGTGAAGGCTTATTAAAAAGTCTACAACAGAGGTTCCCAAACTGTGGGACGTACAATTATTCCCAATAGTATGCCGTGAGAATCCAAACAAAACAAACAAATTAAAGTCGTAAAAAAAGGCCTCATAAAATCTAATGAATATCTTACAACCCAGTCTAATAGAAGTGACCTCTAGATTTCTGACAAATAAATTCATAAAGACATCCCAGAAAATATGTAACAGTTTGTGAAGCTGTGAATGAGGAACCACACGAAAAAGTGTGCCTGTAAGAAGGCAAACTAATTGTGCACAGAAAAATTTCACATCAGTTTTCCATGTGGATATAAATAAATAAGTGGTATGTGTAAAGTGTGAATTGACAGTGGTAAATGTCACATTATACTTGTAAACGCGTATATTTCTTCTGTAAAGGAAAGGTAACTATTAAATTTGTATATGTATTATTATTTTTCAACAACCATTATTCATAAGAGTTTGTTACTTTTTTAAAATCTTTTTTACTATCCATTACTTGAACTTGAGATTTTTAATCAAACCTTACAATCGTACGGAACTTAGTAAGTTAATTTAAGAACATGCTGAAAGAGAAAAATATTATATTCTGTAGACCAGCGGTTCCCAAAATTTTGGAATGGTGTACTACCCCAACAATTTCCGTAATTTGGAGTAGGTTAAACCGTGTGCGTGTTTATTACGAGACTGTGTGGCTGCATCGTCTGTCTGAGCTGTAATCAATTTTGTCACCCTTACAATCACTGATTGAATCTATTTTAATTTAGATTAAACTGGGTCGTAATATATTTAAGAAGCTATAAGTATGCCAAATTTTAAGTTTATAGCTCATCTGAAAGTGGGTAAACATTAATGCCAGTGAGTGAGTCAGCCGTGTGGCTTTATAGTAGTATAATTTCAAATAACGATTTTTATATTTAATATGCCTTCATTTTTGAAATGATAAGTATTTCGTATCCCAAAGAGGTGTGGCGATACGATAAATATTGGAAGTTTCCTTAAGTGTAAATTACCCTCAAAGTTATTTTCATGAGGAAATGAGAACTTCCATTTTGTTTTAATATTAAACCAAACATTTAAGAATTTTAATCGTGTCGAGTTTAATAGAATCTATTTTTTCACTTTCCATCGCTAAGTAAAAAATACTACCATTAATTTTAGTATTGGATAGATTTTATTTAACTCGGAGAAACCTTATGAAAACCTCACATTCCAAGTTTTATCCCAATAGGTAAAATAGTTTTGTCTCTAGTCAGAGCTACAGACTGACATTATTTTTAAAAAAAGCTTTTTTGAATTTATTGGGTCATGAAACGTCGACATCCATCAAAATATCGAGTTTGATTTTTTTTGACAAATTCTATTTTTTCTCAACCAGATAGGTGTGAGATGATCAAAAGTAACATTCTATATTAACCAGTTGGTCGTTGCAGCAATGGCTGCAGATTGTTACACTAAAATGTATTTTAATCTTTTTATTGGGAAAGGATCTCTATAATAAATAAGCCCTCACTCACTTTTTGACTAAAAGTTTATTCGTCAAAGACTATCAACTTTTCTAAGATATTTAGTTTTCGGTATGTAATTCGAATCAAAACGTATATTTTCCCCCTTCATGCCCCTATGGGAATTTTAAAATTACCCCTCTCCAAGATCTATATCTATTAGTTACACAAACCACTCAAGTACCTAACGATTGAGCTTATATTATTTTTAAACAAAGACAATTTATTTTATTTACCAATATACAGCTCTACACAAATCATGGTTTCCATGGTGATGTAAACAAAGAAAGATTGTACAGATGAACCACTGTCCACACAGAAGAAAAAGATGGAAGATTCGCTAGGGAAATTGTGTTTTAGTTTTAGGCCACTATTTTTACCGGCATCCTAATTTCCTTATCTATAAAATGAGGGTTCGTTTGTCAAAATCTGTTCAGTCATTTCCTCGTAATTTCTTTTACTTGAAATGGGCTTTTCAAATTATATATAAGATATATGATAGAGTGATAAAATGTGATAGAGAAAATGAGAGTGTGTTTGAATTTGTTATTGTGTGAGTGGGTGAGTGTGAAAATGAGAGTATGAGTGTGAGAAAGTGAGTGTGAATGTGAAAATGAGAGTGTGAGTGTGAGGTGTGAGAAATTGAGCGTAGGAGACTGAGAATGAGCAATTGAGAGAGATCGAGGGAGTGTGAGCGAGTGATAGTGAGAGTATGTGTATGTGTTAGAGAGATAAATACTAGGAGAAGAGGGAAAGAATGTGTGTGTATGTGTAAGGAAAGCCAGAAAGTGTGTATGAGGAGAGAAAGTGTGTGTGAGGAAGAGTGTGTGTGTGAGAGAGAGAGAGAAATAGAATAGGCAAGGGAGAGTGCGTGATAAAGTGTGTGTGTATGTTGTGTGTGAGAGAGAGAAAGAAAGCGTGTAAAATTTTGGGAGATATATTGTGTGAAGGAGAGAGAAAATGTGAGGATATGTGAGAGAGATTTCGAGAGATAAAGTTAAAATGGAGAGATTATTTCAGAGAGGGAAAATTAAATTGTGAGAGAGTTAGAGCAAGAGTTTAAAAGAGTTTTTCAGAGAGAGAGAGAGAGAGAGTTAGAAAGATAAATTGAGAGAGCGAGTTTGAGATATATATATGTATATATATATATATATATATAGAGAGAGAGAGAGAGAGACTGAGATAGAGACAATTTGATTCAGAGTGTTTGAGAGAGTGAGATAGAGAGAAAGTTTTAGTCAGAGATTTTGAGAGATGTTAAAATAGAGGGAGTTTGAGAGATAGAGAGAACGTTCATAAGGGAGCATTTAAGAGATATAACGTTTGAGAGAGAGAGCGTTTGAGAGATAGAAAGCATTTTTAGAAAGAGAAAGCGTTTGAGAAAAAGAGAGCTGTTGAAAGAGTGCGTTTGAGAGAGAGGTTAAGAGAGAGATAATGTGAGAGAAATTGTTTGATATAACGTGTATGTGAGTGTAGAGAGTGTGTGAGAGAGAGGGATAAAGTGTCAGAGAGAGAATGAGAAAATATTATATTTAAGAGAGTGTTTTATAGATAGAGTGTGTGTGTGTGTGTTGTGTGTTTGTGTGTGTGTATGTGTGTGTGTGTGTGTGTGAGGTAGTGAGTGAATGAGTGTGTGTGAGGGAGAGAGTGTTTGTGAGGAAGAGAGTGGGAGAGAGTGTGTGAGGGAGAGAGTGGGAGAGAGTGTGTGAGAGCGTGGGAGTCTGATAGAAAGAGAGAATGTTAAAATATAGATATGGTACTCAAATATTTGAAATATCATTCCCTCAAAATTAATTATCAACATGGAAACATAAGTGAACTTACTGTATTTGTAAGAATGTGAAAAGATATATGGGTTACACAAAACATTAATAATTTTAAATATACCCTCAAAATTAAGCGGTAAAATGAAAACAAATCTTACTTATGTATTTGTATTGTGTTACTATTTGCTAAAATGAACATTAAAATGCATTATTTTAACAAAATGAACACTAAAACTCATACTTAGACAGTTAAAATGGATATTTTTTTAAACATTATTCAAGATCATTTCATTGTCTTTGAACTTATAATACATACCAAAACATATTTAAAAATAATTTTATCATGCGCGAAACAAAACGTAGAAAATACTTTCACGAAATTAACTTTACATTTTAATTTTCAAATTATACTCAATATTATTGATTTAAATTCCAGTTAAAGAAAACATTCCAATAAAAAATAAATATTTCCCCAGTCTACGCATCTTAATTTAGATGTGCTATGACTAGCATCCAAAGAGAAAATTGTGATGTGTTCAGACCAACAATTAATGAAGATTGTGTTATTATTTTTTAGCCAAGATGATATAGTTTATATTTGATATATTTACAGTCATGCAGCAAATAACGGTTTCCATGATTACTAAACAAAGAATGAAAAACTGAAAATTCTCTGTTAAAATCGGGTTTCCGTGTAAAACTACTATTTTTCCCGACATCCTGGACTCCTAACCGTTAAAATGAGTAGTAGTTTTTCAAAATCTGTTCAGTCATTTCGTCATAATTACTCTTACCGTAAACGGGCCTATCAAATTTTATATAAGAAGAAAGATATATTAACCTACAAATTTCATCTTATGGCCAATATGACTAAAAATTAATCTATCTTTATTTATTTAACATAATACACAATTGTGCATACACATTAACGTAACTAAAATATAGGCTTTCATCTCACGCTGTATTCTTTGTTCAAGGTCATTCTTAAAAATATTTTCTAAAATTTGTTGTTAAATACTTAATCAGTGGTTTAATGTATTGGTAAAACATTTATGTGGTCCGCAGCTAAATAAAGGTTGGTGACTTCTGCTTTACAAATTATATCAAAGAAACCATTTAAAATTAATAAAAATTGTTCAAACGGCAGCTTAAAGCTACCATGGATCAACGATGGAGTGTGTTGCTGATAGTTATTAAATGGCCGACGATTTTACACATCTATTACCGACTAACCCTTAAAATATGAGCGCTAAATGATCCTAATACAGATTTAGCCCTAGATAGCTCAGTGGCAAGATATTGATGTGCTAAGTTGGAGGTTCCGGATTTAGTTCTAGCTTTAAAAAGAATTTTTTTTAAAAGTTAATTATTTAAGTTCAATATTATATTATAGGTTTGAATTCATTTCACCAACTTATTAGCGGTTTGGGCTTTCCAAATTTCTTCGTAAAAGCGTTTTATTATCTTAGAATTCTTAATACTTTTACCTCTTACGTATCTTCTGCCATCTTTAAACTTTTGTAGGGCCATTTTTTAAAATAATAAAAATTGTATTTCCCCAATTAACACATTTCACACATCCCTAAAGAGATTAAATGCAATCACACTCAGCCACACTGAAAAAAAAATCATTTCATCAATAGTAGCACTTGCTTTATTGACTTGAAAATTGTGGTGAGGCAGGTGACAATCCCTAAAGAAAGATGATGATGGGTCAGGTCGATAAGCTGTACAAACATGCCAAAACCTCTGGCGACATATTTATGTTTTCAAGGACAGACAGCTAGTGACTTGCGGTGAGAAGGGATGAGCTGTCTGCTCTACTCTAACTAGGCCGTTCTGTTTCGGCTTTGCGGGGTTGTATCAGATATATTTTCAAAATCCAGGGGCAAAATATGAGGCATATCAGCTCGTATCATTTTTCATGAGTTTCAGATTGAATATTAATGTGAATGAAATACAATTATAAAGTTAAAAGAAGTCAGCATTAGTTGATCTACTTCCCCCATTTATTAGACACGTTTAAGTACACAAAATAATTAATTGAATATTGCATTTATTTGGCAATTTTTTAAGCTATTAATTGAAGGTCCGTTGAAATAATATTCATTTCAATTAATAAACCTCCTCAAATACTTTTAACATTCCAAATATTAAATCTTTGCATCATTTGGTTTTTCTAAAAATTGTTGCATTAGATGCCAAAATCTCAAACTTTGAGTAAACATTGTGTTTAAAATATAAATTTAACCTGTATTTAATACACTGATCCAAGTTTGGTTTAAGAAGACTTAATAATGTATATATAATTATTATATTATAAATTTTGGGCCAAACACCCAAAAGAAAGAGCTTTAAAATCTGTCAACAGGTTTCAGTGAGATAGCGGAGTAAAAATAAAAGCTTGCTGAGAAGAGCGACACAAATCCTAGCTTCTTGAGGGTTGTCCCCTTTTGAGGCCCCTAAAGTCGAACACTAGAGTCACTCTGTTTAAAAAAAGTAGTGGGGGAAGCTTATTAAAGATAAAACTAATATATTTGTCAATATAAAGTGAATCTGACGTGTGACGATTATTCCGACTACCGCAACAGCCTTAAGTCGTAGCCAAGCTAGTCTCTTATAGTATGGGGTAATATGATGACGCGACCGGAGGTCAAATATAAATCTGACACAACCATGTGTTTTGGAGTCTTTGTAGTCTTGCCGCAGGTCAGCTGTCAAGTCAAAAAAGCGGGAGGATAAGGGATTGGATAAGAGCGGATTTAATATTTATTGGTAGGCCTATACATTTTTTCAGGCGCTTAAGTGAGTTTAAGGCAACAGATACTTTTTTACATATTTGTTTCACATTATTACTTCATGTTAGGCTTCCATTTGCATGTAAACCAAGGTTATTAACAACAGGCACTAAGGAAATTGGGCCATTATTTAAATTTATTTGTTGTAAATATACGAAATTCAAATGAGGATGGTAATTTTTTTGACCCTATAATAATATATTGAGATTTTTTAGGATTGACATTAAGACCATTTTGTAGTGACCAATTAGGCCTATGTGTTGTACTTAAGTCAGCATCCATATTATCCACGGCACTTTCTGTATGAAGAGGAGAGGATGATAAATAAAGTTGGAAATCATCGGCATGTAGATGTTGTTGAGAATGTTGTAAACAACTTGGGAGATCATTTATAAACATTGAAAAAGGAGAAGGCCAAGGACCGAACCTTGTGGCACTCCAGATGTCACTGAACGCCATATTGACTGAGTGTCACTTATCCTGACACATTGAGAAAAAGAGAGAGCCAAGGACCGAACCTTGTGGCACTCCAGATGTCACTGAACGCCACGGCACGGCACGGGCCAGGGCTATAGAAATCCCACCCACTTTGGTGGCCGCATGGTCTAAGTCAGTGGTCGGCAAAAGGTCGATCTTGCATCAATTTTCAGTCGAGTGGGTAAAAAATACATTGTCACAAAAAGGCAAGATTACCTTGCATTATTATTATTATTATTATTATTATTATTATTATTATTATTATCACCACGTCTTACTACCCGTTCGGGTTATACGCACTTACGCTAATGTGTAATGGTAGGGTGATTATGGGATGAAATGGAGGACCTACAGCTTAACGTGGGATCCGAACCACGGCAGAGGCCTGGCATTCCTCACATTCACAAGTTGTGATTAATAGACGTCTTGTCAGAGGTGAAGGAAGGGTTTGTAATCAGGTAAATCTGCTTGCATTATTCGACTATGGTGCAGCTTATAAGATAGGTTCATAAAGTAATCCGTCAAAGAAAGTGTGCTGCTGTTCAGTGTACATTTTATTTATTTTCTATAAAGGCAGGGATATAAATATTGGAGGAAATATTGAATTTAAGGAATAAATACAAGATGTATAGAAGAAGAAAAAATAATTAAAAGTATAGTGGCGAAACGAAGGGTGATCCCGGGACTTTTGATAAATGTAAAAGTCGATCGGAGCCCAAAAAGGCTGCCTGCCCCTGTTCTAAGGCATCATTTTCGCAATAGAGTGGATTGCCAGTTACTGGAAGATTGGGACTCTAATCTCGATCAGGTATACTGAAAGGAGTTTCTTCTAATCGATTTTATAATCTCCTTTCACGGAAATGCGGGCGCACTTATTCTAAATTCAATCTTCCTTATCTCTAATATATTAGCAAAAAGGCCTATGCGTACAGCCCAAACTGTTAGCAATACATGGTCCTAAGAAAATATTCAATTTCCAAATAAATTATAATAAAAATAATGTAATAACTAATATGAAAATACATATCATTATTTCACAATAAAAGGCCCCATGGTATAGTGTGGTCAGTGCACCTGTCTACGAGCCTAGGGGCAGGTTCGATTCCCGGCTGGTACCTCTGGTATTTTTCCCACTAAGAAATTGTCCCAACGCTCACCAGGGTTGGGTTGGTTAGGTTTAAGTTAGGTTTAAACATTTCTACTGTTACCACATCTTCATATTTACTATCATCATCACCTCAACTCATCAGGACATGGAAAGAGCCTCCACGGAGAGGATGTACGATTAGTACAATCAGGTATTTCCTGGGTAGCTATAAATTAGTACTATCTAATCTATCTACTACTGGGCTACGAGTGATGTTGTTCAGATGAGCAATATTATTATTATTATTATTATTATTATTATTATTATTATTATATCACAATAAACTAACATATACAATCAATGTTATTATTAATTATTTAATTTAATCTATCTCGGTGGTATTGGGGTAAAGTGCTTGCCTCAGGACTCGATGTTCGTGAACTTCAAACCCAGCTGGGGTCAGCATCTTTATCTGAAGCGATAAAAATACGTAGCACAACTTCCTTCGGAATGGAAGTGAAGCATTCTTTCCCATGTCGATTGTAACATGTAAAATAACCCTTAAAGTTATGTGAAAATACCTTTCTTGAAAAAATTAGTAGGCGCTTTCGCACTCGCTCATAGAAATTCTCGTGTGCTTATACAACCAATCGGTTCATAAAGTGCGGGATGCCTCGAATATAAAAATTATGTTTTATTAAATATTTTTAAATTTGTAATAAGCTTAAATATACAAATTAGAATATCAAAAAAAGATTTGAGTCATTAGAAATAATAATAGAAAAAGCCGAGGTAGCGTGTAATATTAATTTTAAATACAAGAAAATAAACAACACATTTGAAACAAATATATACATAGTAACAAGAACTGTAAAATTTCCAGAATCATCAATCTTACTTAGGGGATCTCAACACCAAGTTAACTAACTTTTGTCATTTAATGAAGATGTTTTATACTAAACTATCTGTATTGGAATTGATTCTAAAACATTTTCATAGAAGTACGTTTTAACGAACTCTGTAAAGAGTAACAATCATGAACCGCGGGAAAACTATGTCCTTTATGAATGCGTAGGACTACCGTTGAATAGAACTAATGATAATTTCATTACATTTCATTCGTGTGCACGTCTGGATAGAATGAATGCTTGGCTCAACTTAAATATACAAACAAGATGTGATTTCTTGGTGCATTTATGTCAACACCAGTTTTTTCAAATACGAAACCAGCGGAACAATTATAAAGTTATTAAATAAGTGGATGACATTGAATTGAATCCCAAGACACTTATTTACCTTTTTAGTCATTAGGATTTTATCAGAGTTGTTTTGAATGGCTGTTTGAATTGAGTCCAGGATACAACATCCAACCTAACCTGACCTAACCTAACCTAACAACATTTGAATCAAAGTTGCAAAAGACCGAGGCAAAGGAGAACAGATGATGTTTTATATAACTGTAGCTATATGCAGATTTGAATTTTAGAAATCCGTTTTCTTCAAGTCCCTGCCAACAAACTTCTAGGGACTCAACTCCGACAACACAGAAATCGGGATGGGACTTTAATCAATATTTTCCAAATAAATAGTCGTAATTTACAAGGATAAAAAAAAACACCAAAATATATTGTTTGAGATAAATAGTTATCATTTGTAACCAACAATGGTGTTCGCATAGTATAAGGCGTTACTCTCGAAATATACTGCTGATCACGGGTATGGTGGATTATTCCACAAATTATTCCCTTTCTACCTCTAAACTAACAAGCTAATAATAAATTGTTTACTCAAGTTCTACCTTCTTCCCTCCTTCATTCGTATACAAATGTAGATATCCCAGATGGGTAGTAAGGATCAGTGCACCACAATTATTTTTATTAATAGTTTAGTTAGTTACATAAAAACCAATAAACATAAAATTCTGATATATTGCCAATATAAGCCGCGTTGAGGATCTAAGGACGCTATTCGCGGAACTTGACGTCAGAATTTTTATTTAAAAGTGAAGCTGTATTTGAAAGAAGAGTTGATGTGGATTGATATATCTACTCACCGGTAATGGCTCGAGGTTGATGTCGGTCTGTTCCCTGGTGTCTCCCTCCGGTACCGGTTCCTTGAACCGACGACTGAACCTCAGCAGATTCCGGGTGATCATGGTGTTCATCACGATGATAAGCACTAGCGGCACGATGAGCGTCAGGACACTGTCGATGATGTTGATCACTCTCATCGCCTCGTGGTACTCTAGAAGCATGTCGCACACGTAGTCCCCGGCCTCACTCTCTTTGACCAGGCCCGCCGTCAGGAAGGAGTAGGTGTGAGTGACCAACGCGAAGACGCTGAGTCCCAGGACGATGGCCTTGGCCCGCGCCACGGTGCACATGGTGGGGCGGTGCAAGGGGTACTGCACGGCGATGAAGCGCTCCACGGTGAAGGCCACGATGAGCCACACGCTGAGGAAACTGCAGACGGAACTGACGTAGACGAGCGCTTGACACCAGCCATCCCTGTTGAACACCTGTACCCCCACGTTGCTGTTGAGCCAGACTAGGAGGAGGGTCGCGAGGAAACCGAAGTCCGCTGTGGCCAGTGCCGCCAGGTAGTAGCTGGAGCTCCTCATCTTGAGGTGAGTGTGCAGGAAGACGACGCAAGAGAGGAGATTGCCTACCAGACCGACCAGTATGATGACCGGGATGTAGTAGATGTGGAAGAAGTCCAGCACGTCCAGCAGAGGGAAGCAACTGTCTGGTACAGAGTCACTGGGGCCCAGTGGCCAAGGGTCCTCGCCCCACCACGAGTGGTTGCTCCTGAAGAGTACGTGGGACCAGTTGGGGTGGATCTTGTCTAGTAGCGCCATCTCGTGTCGGCTCAGGCTCGACACCATGGCGGGGAGTATTGAAACACTCAGTTTGGAGGGTTATGTTCAAACACAAGTCTCCTAGCACGAGTTGGACAGTTTACTGGAACATTTGCTGGTCATTTCGTCACGTTCGTGGAGCAAGATATCAGAACTCAGCACAATTAGTCCCACAGGGCACTTGATTTGCTTGATGAAATATTAAATTACTTAAGAAGACATCAAAGGCATCCCGGGTGAACCTCAAGTTTATCTTTATCTAATGCTTTTTAAATATTATGTCCACATAGAGAGTTTTATAATCTAATATATTTTATTCAAGTTATTGTAAAATAATTTAATGTTATATTTTATTTTCGCCCATTGAATTTTAGTCTTAGTAAGCATATATTTATAAATATTATTGGGAAACAAACTAACAATATATAATAATCTAAAGCTATTTGATTTATAAACTCCATCAAACGTTATTCCAGAAGAAGTATAAACTCTCACTACAACTTCACACTTTTAAACACATTCCGATATAATAATATGTTACACACACATATAGACAAATAACTTTCATATGTTAAAGAAAAAACCACATTAAAAGTCAGGAATACATGGCTACGTATTTTCCTCCAATTACACACCAAAAAAAGTATTTCTAAGTAAAGGTAACAATAGTTCGAACAACAATAAGGTGAGAGATCGCTTGTCACGGAGTGTGTGTCCGGCGGTAACTGACGCTTTGTACGCGGCTACGAGCGCTCGGCCAAGAGAAACACTGAACGTCGTCAATAGGTGCGCTCTTTGCCGACGGCTGACGCAGACTGAGACGCGTCGCGACGCTTCAGATGGAGTTCACAATGGACTCAGCACCACACATGCGTGGTAAACACGGTGAAGAGAGGGGGCAACTCACTTTACACTTGTTGTTTTCTAGCACTTCTATCACTCATTGGGTATGCCCATTGGAAATTGCTCCCACCCCAATTTAATCCGGAAATAATTTGTTTTTGTTTTTTTAGCACCACGTCTTCGGTTTACACGCAAATGTACTAATTACTATAATGATTCTATGGGCTAGTAAGGTCATATTTAGAGGAAGTGTGCCCTTACTTCCGTGGAGGGAGAGTGGAGAAAAATTTAGGAAAAACCACCCTCAGTACACCCGACCAAGATTTGAACCTCAATCTCCCCGTCATTAGCAATCTAATCTACTGCGAGAGTTGCTCGTTAGACCACGTGACCACCGAAGCAGGCTAGAGAGTAATACTGGAAATAGACGTGGACTAAACGTCAGGATCATCGGTCTGGTTTACCAGCGACAAGGAGGCATGACATCGAATACCGGCTGCAAGGCAGTAGCCATCCAATAATTTCAGGGGGGGTTTGGTGGGCACATCTACCAATTGCCGGAAGCTAGAAAAAAAATTCTAAATGATAAACAGTTCTAGAAGCTCTCTGAAGTGGTTTGTTTCATGGTAAAATAACTCACTAACTGCCGAAGGCTTGGAAAATTTCTAAATATTAAACACTTTTTGAAGCTCTGTGAAATTTTTTTATGGTAAAATAACCCCCAAAATGCCGAAGGCTAGGAAAATTTCTAAATATTTAAAACTTCTAGAAGCTCTCTGAAGTGCTTTTTATGGTAACACAGCCCCCTAATTTGTATTTGTATTTGTATCTTAATTTTAATATTGTTTGAACCTAAATAAAGCCATATATATTTTGTTCATAAAATTTCGCGGGGGGTTTGAACCCCCGAAACCCCTCCCTGGCTACGGCCTTGACCAGCTGGATGTATTAAGACACACTGATATAAATAATTTCGCGGCAAAAAGAACTGAATGAATGAATGTATGTATTCTAGACTAACATGTTTTACAGCCCATCAAGCTAACCTCAACGTCTGGTCCAAAAGTAGCAACTAATAAACGTGTGTTATCGCTGCTAGCAACATTGACCTTGAGCCACTTCTTTAAAATTTGACCTTTGTATATTATGATTGCTACAGTGCAATATTTAATAATGGGACGAGGTTCAGAGCTATTTTCCGCGTCGCTGCTTAGGACAAGAGATTATTTATAAAACGTATTTAATTCATTGGGTTTGAACTATATTTTATGTGTATGTAAAATAAATAATTGATTGTAAGTCAAAGATTTGAAAAATATCAAATCCTCGAGAATTAGATTTATTTATGTAATAGTAACATCGGGAATAGTTTTGTCCCGCTTTCTTAGTAATCGTCCAGGATATATGCCTTTTAGCAACGCATCTATTTATGAATGAGAATAATATATAATTTAGAATAGATGAATCCAAATTTGCGTGGATAAATAGTGAAATGCCATTTAATTTTTAAAAATTGTACGCTGCGCCACACAGAATTTTTCCCACATTTATCTTAAAATACACATTTACTAAAAGCTCGTAAGATTTGTGAAAATAAATAGTAAGTCTATTAATGGCTGTAGAAACACTACACCAAAGATCATAAATGAAATAATATACATTGTTACTTAAACTATGGCATTAAAAACTAGAAATATTGTTGAAGAAAAATTGAGAAAAGAGAAACATATAAACATCTTTGTCCATCAAAGAGCTTAAAAATCAAATTATTTTTCAAAGACTTGAATTAAAAAGAATATATATTTTATTATAGCTCATAGATCATTGGTTTTATAAAAATATATTTGAAATAAAGATGTTTATCTTGAATAGTATTACAACTTTACAATGATAATTTAATTCGTATCTCAAACAGTTGCGTAGAAGTGCTCAAAATTGTAATATTTCCCTCATGTCAAGTACCCTCAAATTCATTTTCACGATAAAATTAGAGTTGCCATCTTGTTTATAATGATTATCAATATCTAGTTATAATAAAATTTAATCAAAATAGTTATAGCGAATTTCAAAAAAACAGGTTTTTTTTATCATTCTATAAACTATCCTTAGATTTATGGTTTGATACCTAATTTCAAAAATTCCCTAGGGGGAACTTATAAAAACCTCAGATACCAAGTTTTAGCCTAATCGGTAAAATAGTTTCGACTCTATCCCGAGGTACAGACAAACAGACGGCATGACGAAAACAACTTTTTTTTGTTTCAGGAGGTCATGAAACGTTGACATTTATATCAATATCTTGAGAGGTGACCTGGTGGTCTAGGGGTAAGATGTCAAACCTCTGTGCTGGGGGTCCGGGGTTCAATCCTCGGTCCCAGCACAGATTTATCTGATTGCCGAACCCTTCCTTCACCTCTGACAAGACGTGTATTAATCACAACTTGTGAATGTGAGGAATGCCAGGCCTCCACCGTGGTTCGGATTCCACGTTAAACTGTAGGTCCTCCATTTCATCTCACAATCACCCTACCATCACACATTAGAGTAAGTGTGTATAACCCGAACGGGTAGTAAGACGCGGTGCTAATAATAATAATAATAATAATAATAATAATAATAATAATAATAATAATAATAATAATAATAATAATAATAATAATAATAATAATAATAATAATAATAATAATAATAATAATAATAATAATAATAACAACAACAACATCTTGAGTTCAATTTATTTGACGATCACAATCTCTGAGGAATTGGCGAGAGAAAGTTAAAACAAAAAAGTCCCAGTATATCTATCCGGGATTCAAACTCTTGACAATTCGGTTGATGGTAGGCTGAACTACAGAAGTCTGGTGCGGGTGTTCAATACTCCTAAGTGAGACCAACTGTTTTTCTCTCTCTCACGTATTTAACGGTGTTTATGTTAGCGTCAAAGCGATTAGGGACTACATGGTTTTATAACAAACAACGCGTCAGGTCTTCACTGGAACTAGATTGCGATTACATTGCTTTTAAGGTGAAGTCCAAATGGGAACACCAAAATGAAGTTATTATTCTAAGATTTCCAGTGGACCCCAAAAGGTATTAAATAATATCTTGGAGCTATAACACGTTTTAATAACAATAAATTCAAGCGAAATGTATATTTACATATAAAAGTCATTATGGTTGTATGATCTAAACCAGAGGTCCCCAACCTTTTTTTACCTTAGAGAACATTCAAAATTAACGATAGTGCGGCGGGCACCAATTACTTTTCAAAGTAAATTTACAAGCTCCCGCCAGGCTCAGAGGTTAGCCTCAACGCTATACACACGGCCGGTCAACTGCCATGTTAAGTTTCCAACAGTGATTGTGACGTTACATGTGGTTGTGGGTAATACTCAAAGTGCCATGGCGGGAAGGGGGAGAGGGGGTTCAACCCCCTACAACTTGACAAAAAATAAATAAAAGATACTGCTTTATTTGCGATTTAAACGAGACCAAAATAAAGACAAAAGGAAATATTTAACTACCTACCACCATTTTGGTGCTTGGGTACATTTTTAAAATATAATTATATTTATTCTGTGTTTATTCAGGCAACAAAGCTGGGTAGACCCCTGTAAAGATATTTACAAATGAAATTGGAGGTACTAGCATGGTATTAGTGAGTGTGAAGAGAATGATGGAAGGGGGTAGGTCTTTGAGATTAGGAAAAAGAAAAAAACATTCAGCTTGAAACTATTAGAATGGTAGTTCCGAGTAAAAGTACACTTTGTAAATGAGCCGGCAAAGAAAGAGGAATGAGAGGGGAGGATTGGAAAGAGGGGAACTTTCAATCAACAACTTCTTGAGAACAGAATATGTGGAGATAAGCACAAACTTGATTTTTGTTGGAAAAGTGGCAGATTAAAATTATTAGTCAAGAACTTTTCAGCTGTGGTCAAAAAGTGGCGGGCAGACGCAAAAGGCTCGGTGGGTGCCATGGCACCCGCGGGCATAGGGTTGGTGACCCCTGATCTAAACTATATACTTCATTAGCCAACATTTTTAGTTAAATAAAATAATTTCTATAGTACGTTTTTATCTCAAACAAATAAGTAATTTATTTCCAAAGCCATTATCATAATTGTGTGGTTCACTAGATTATGTAAATGAACACTTTTCCTCGTTTTGAAAGTATTATCACAAACGTCGTGTTTACGATCGCTTAGCGTACTCGTCAATTTTGGATACTTATTTGGATGTCGGGGCTAGTTATTAATTTTTTAAACTAGCCATAAGTTATTTTTAGGCTGTGATTCCCAAACTTTCTCGACTCCCGAACCCCTTTCACAAACATCTGAGTTGCACAAACCTCCTCATAAATATTCATAGCCACACATTTAATTTTATAACTAATTTTTATGAAATGTATTTTTTAATTGTTAGCAAAAGGTGTAATACCTTTAAATTAACTTACTACAGCCCCAGTTGGAGCTTTGGGAGACCCCACCAAAAATAACGCAAGAATATTGAAATTACCTAAGTACAAGCTCAAATAATTATACATTTTTTTAAAATGAAATTAAATAAGCAAAGTATTAACATTTTCTAATCTTTATTGTCACAATATTATCACATTTCACATGTTTTTTTAAAGTGGTACTGGAAATTGATGCTTCTACATCATTGAAATACCTTCCCGTAATCACAAAATTCCAATAAATAGCCAAAGCTATTATTTATGCTTTTAGTGATAATTACTCCATTTAGATATCATATTCTGAAAATTGAAAAAGACACCTGGACGCGAGAATCGAACCCGGAACCTTTGGCTTAGTTGTTCAAGTATCTACGTACTAAACCAAAGGTCCCGGGTTCAATTCCAGTGCCCAGGTGTCATTTTTAAATTTTCAGAATATGATACAAAATCCCATGCCGATCCGATTTAAGTTTAAAATTGTTTACAATTTTTAAGATTTACTAATCTTTTCACGTGACTTATTGAGAAGAATGCGCTTGTTTTGGATGGAAAAAAATGATTGAAGTCAGGAACCACAGATGATAAATAAAATCTCAAGTCACGTTCAGAACTGATCCTGTTTCTGTTGTGGAAGGTGAAACAGATTATTGATGGGGTGGTAGAAAAAGTAAGCATAGGTTTCTGAAGAGACATTGGACAGAAAACTCATCAACTTTAGAATCTTGTAAATGTCCTTCACAAAATTTCACAAAATTTTCGATAAAAATCCACCGTAACGGAAATATTTTGGCGGAGCCCTTGGAAGATTTCGCGAACCCCCTGGAGATTCGAGAACCACAGTTTGTTAACCAATGACTTAGGGCCTCCAAACGTATTTTGTTTTGTAGGACAGTACTGTTTGTTGAGGTGATCTTCTGTTTTCCTACAGAGCAGGTGGTGGTACATTCTTAGGTACTGGTTTTTAAATTCAAAAACTATTTATTTAAATAATCAAAGAAAGCAAGTCATATAGAACAGAGCTAACGCAAGAAACTTCCCTCTTGGGTTATTTTAAAGCGGTTTTATTTTCAAGTTACATTTGACAAAAGCAAGAGTTTGGTAGACAAAAAAAAAGAGTTTCAGAATGGACTTCCTAATAAAATCAGTGAACACTACCTACATATTACGTTTATGTTACAAACGTCTCTCAAAGATGTTTCTTGATAATACCTATTTTTATTCCTAAATTTGTTCTTCGTTTAATGTTAGGTATTAATATAATTTTGTAGTCAAGGATTAGTTTGAATTGAGTATCAGTGACTTGTTGTGTCCATGAACTCAAATAGATTTGTCACAGCACACGTCCATATATTTGGACAGAACAAATTGCAGTGAATACCCACTTCGGTGGCCTAGTGATCTAACGCGCTACTCTCGCAGTAGAGTAGAGGTTAGAATCTAGGTCGAGTGTACTGTGGGTGGTTTTCTAAAATTGTTTTCTACTCTCCCTCCACGTAAATATGGGTACACTTCCTCTAAATATAACCTTCCTAATACCTGAGACCATTAGCGTAATTAGCACCGAAAGTGTAGTAAGACGCGGTGCTAAAAAAAACCAGTAAATATGTTTGGTTCATTATAAACTTGACAAATAGTTTTACAGCAGTTTCCTCAAGGGCCTTCTTTATGGGCTCACCTTGAGTGAAAGGTTTTATTATTATTATTATAATTTTATTTAGCACTGCGTCTTACTACCCATTCGGGCTATACGCTTAAGTACTAATTACACTAATGGATTAGGAATTGGGAAGGTTGAATTTAGATGAAGTGAACCCGCACTTGCGTGGAGGGAGAGTGGAAAACCATTTTGGGGAAAACCACCCCCAGTTCACCCGACCGAGATTCGAACCTCGATCTCCCCGTCCTCAGTGGTCAAGCTTAACACGACTGGCGCGTTAGCCAACTACGCCACCGAGGCGGGTTATTATTATTATTATTACTAGACAGTACACGCGAAACTTTGAATGAAACAAAAGAAGCGGCAAACTTATCCGCTAAAGGCCAACAAAACTCAGCTTTGAAAAACTTTTTGAATCTGCTCTCGATGTCAGTCAAAACTGGCACTGGCAGTTTGTTATATAAGTTTGAATATATATATATATATATCTTCGTTGGCCTATTAGACACATCAACACTGAGGCGCGAACACACCAACACTACTAGTTATGTCCAATCAAGGTTATTATGTCCTCTATCAAAAACTGTGTATATTTTCAAAATTAAAAGATGCAAAGAACGAATTCTAACTACGATGTAGCATTCTTACGCGATCAACTAAAAATTGCCGTGCGTTTGATTGGTTTACAACTCCCGCCTTAAGGTGGCTTTACACTGAGGAAACTAGTGGCAACCTAGTTGCCTGCAAGCAAGCAAAACGTTGGTTGCCAATTTGGTTCGTACGCAGCTAGTGCGACGGATAGCTTCGATCTTCAAGTCATTTTGTGTAGATATGTCGGTATAGAAGAAAGAACAGGGGTATTTAGTGCACTTATCCATCCTGCCAGCTGATCTGGAATTATTATTTCTTCATCTGTGGAAGTTTGTTCTCAAATTGTTCATATTATATTTGACTACCTTTGCTGAGCAATCAGATTTAAAAGCCAGCTCTTCTCTAATCTTGATCTTTTCCTATTGTCTTGGTCGTTCGGTTCCCACAAATTCCACAAAATACGTTTTTCGCTTTTTTTTCTTCGAGTTAATTTTGTTTTTCCCTGTGTCCCAAATAATCGTGCTGCCTGAACCCATCTGTGATGGGAAGACTTGCTGCTAAGAGCAACCATCAGATTGACGACACAAGGCGCATGCGATGGAGCTGCAACCTTCAGAAAGAGAGCAACCTGCAGCATGCGATCACACATAAGTGTAAAACCACCTTTAGAGCAAACTAGCACCGTAGTGGGTCCTCTCTATTTAAAGAAGTTGCCTAACTGTGACGTCACAGCAGTCAACGATAGGATTTCACATTTTAGTGAATTTACGTTTTATTCAATGAATTCTATAAATATACCGTTAAAAATACCACAACTTACTAAATGACTTTAAAAATAGTCCTACAATGTCAGAAAATTATAATTTTCATTTTGAACTAGTTTTTTTGTAAACGTGTTTTTGATAAATCATCTAAAACTTTTTGCCAGGATGTAGATTAAAAATGTCAGTGGTAGCACATGTCTATCTAGAATATGAAAAAGAAAGATGTAGTTTTAAAAAAAATCAATATTTTCAGGGTGCATTAGCTTAATGACTGTATAAACTCTTTATAGGAAGAGGGCAAACGATATCATTAGTTAAACAAGAAGCCTCGCAGGGTGAGCTGCTCATTTTATTCTCTCTCTTTCTATTCGTACAGTGGCGTCTAAGTGTGACAGTGATTAGAACACTTAAGTGCGTCAAGTTAAGATGCAACCCGCTTCGCAAAATAGCTTCAAAATCTCCAAGCAGGCAACGTCGTTAAGACTGTACATCCACACATCATTTCTCTGCTTCAAAGAAACAGTAAAAAAAAAAAAATCTCATTTTATGTTTTTGGAACTAGTTTTTAATTAATTAAAATAAATTCAATCCAAAATTTAAAATTTCTGCTTCAAGATACAAATGTTCTGCACATGGTCTACTTTTGTTTTTAGTTCCATCTCTCTGCGTGCAATATATATCACACAATGCTCGTGACAAACACACAAACTCATTTTATTAAAATACATTACAGAAACATTGAGAAAATAGGAACATCTTTGTGCACAAAAGATCATAGAAATTAATTTCACATTTTAAAGCTCTAAATAAATAATAATTGTTTGCTGATATCTCAGAAATTATAGGTTTTATAAAAATATTTGTTAAATGATGATGTTTATTCGGAGGAACTTTATGAAACCTCTATTATATATCAACTTTTATCCTGATATGTAAAAGTGTTTCACCTATGGGCCGAGATACAGTAAGACGAATAGACAAATGGCATCACCAAAACCATTTTTTCAGTTCCAGGGGGTCATGAAACTTTGACAATTATCAATATCTCATTTTCGATTTTATTTAACTATCGTAATATTTCTCTCCCTGTGGGGTCGAAATAAAATAAAAATTACGTACATTTCTTAAACAAATACGTTGGAAAAATGTAAGCACACATAAAATAAATAATTCTTTTTCTCTAACAAATGTAAGTCCTAGCACTAACACTGACATTTAACTTAATATTATTTGCAATAAAACATACACTGACCGAAGAAGTCAATTTACCTCGTTTTAAATGTCAAAATACTTTAATTTAGACATTTTGTTTTGTAATGCTACACAGCTACTAGAACTATGTTAGTTTGTAAAAGTATAGATAAACGAGTTACGTTACTTCTACATCAAATCTTCGTAAATGGCGATCTTCCAAAATATCACAAATGATCGAGGAATGTGAAGAACATGAATAAAAAATAAACATGACAATAATATCATTAGAGAAGAAAATGACTCATACTGAAATGTAATGTTTTAACAAATATGATGTTCAATTTTTTACACACTTTTGATAGTAATTAGTATTTAAATATCGATATTTTGCTTTTATGTTGTATTATTTCTATAATAAGTATGTATCCTTCGTTTACCCCGTAAGGTATCAAGCTTACCTCGTATTATTCCACTATGGCGTATTTTATTAGATAAGATCATAGTGTAATCCATCAGGGTAAATCATCAGGTTAGATGGAGGGGTAGTGGATAGTTTTGCCAAATAAACTACAAGTACACATTTTGAGGAGGTTAGTAAGACAGTTTTAAAAGTTATCTCGATAT
Source organism: Timema podura (assembly GCA_033556935.1). Lineage (NCBI taxonomy): Eukaryota > Metazoa > Arthropoda > Insecta > Phasmatodea > Timematidae > Timema > Timema podura. The sequence goes on from JAVRXN010000011.1 coordinate 16,250,383, forward strand.
TTCGTATTACCTTTTATAGTCAAATACCACGATATTATTTTCAAATATTAAACTATATATTTTTGTGCCATGGAGATTAAGTCACCTCATATTAAGGATGTCTTAAAAGTACAATATAAATATCATTAAAGTCACGTCAATTTAATTTATTAATTTATGACTTGTTTTGGGAACCTTCTATTAGCTACAAAATAACCCAGGATAGGTTTAATCTATTAGTTTATAATCTGACAATTCAATTTTTACTAGCCTAAGTAAGTGTAACCAATGATTTTTTATATGTTTACTAAGCCAAACATACCTGCCACTATTTTTATATTTGAAGCCTTGTTGTCAAATATAAGAGCTATGTGCCATGTGGTAAGCTCGTAAACCAAACTTTAATGTGTCCTGGAAAAGATCTAGGTCAATGGTATACTCAAAGTTGTTCGAGCTTTATCAAATGGCTCAAAGGGTATCGACAGCCCACACAACCCCACACGAATATCATATTAGGTTTAGTTCATTGGTCTTTGTCATAGTTACAAAGCTAATAATAAGCCCGCCTTTTGTTACTTTACACAAAGATCCTGTCACCTCAACCCAATACAAGTCAACAAAGGAAAGGCCACAGTCCATTCCCTGCTAAACTTGTAAAGATTTACTTAAAGTGCTAGTCCACTAAAGTGTATTTTAATTTTAAAAGTATTTGTTTTTCCAAATATTATTTTTCCAATACTGGTTTTCCAATCTCCTTCGAAATAAGTTTTGATGGATTTTCTTTAATTTTCCTATATTATCACATTTTAATTATAATAGCTTGTTACCAGCCTTACCGTATGTTGAAGTATTTTACTAAACCTATATCGGAAACAAGTGAACAAACATTATTTAAATCTTTCTCATTCTTAAAGAAACAAAACCGTTTGTTTACTAAGAGTTTCCCATTTACCCATATTAAATAGACGTAAACAAGTTCTTCGACACGTTGTTTTGAATAATGCATGATTATTATTATTGTTTACAACACAATACTGGTCTACTTGACTATATTTGTGAGCTTTAATTAGCTGCTTACTGGGATGAGTTAGGTTAATCATCTATACTCAGCACCATTTAAGAAAAGAAACTTTGGTTGCCTGATGCTATTCACACGTTCAAGCAAAATGTATATTGGAATATGCTTGTATGGGGTAGAGAAATTACACTATCGCAGATTAACATCATGTCTTGATTTTGAATAACTCGTTATTTATAACTTACTGTCACCAAGTAATTTTCGGTGTTCGAGAATATGACCTGATACTTTATTAGAATATATTTATATCGACACTGATTAGAGACATAAGCAAACTGGTTTTATAATGCACATGTAAATTAGGTAACACTATTTATATTCATGTCTAATGCGCAGAGCTGGTTGTGCTGAAATAATATTGTTTTTTGAGCTTAACACTTAAAAACATTTCTATTCTGCTCTGGTTGTCGCTGAACATGTGAATTAGTGATAGCTATCAACTTATTTTAAACTCGCCCCAGTGGCGTAGTTAGCTAACGCGCTAGTCGTGTTGAGCTAGACTGCCGGGACGGGGAGATCGAGGTTCGAATCTCGGTCGGGTGAACTGGGGTTGATTTTTCCGAAATGGTTTTCCACTTCACTCCACGCAAATGCGGGTTCACTTCCTCTATATTCAACCGTCCCAAATCCTAACCCATTAACGTAAATAGTACTTAAGCGTATAGCCCGAACGGGTAGTAAGACGCGGTGCCTAAATAAATTAATATCTTGTTTTATGGAGCGAGGCTCCACACTCCTTGTCCACCGGGATTAGATTGGATCTCGACCCTTGTCACCCGGATTAAACCGGATTCCGACCCCTTGTCCACCCGGATTAGACCAAATCCCGACCCCTTGTCCACCCAGATTAGACCGGATCCCGACCCCTTGTCCACCCGAATTATACCGGATCCTGACCCCTTGTCCACCCGGATTAGACCGGATCCGACCCCTTGTCCACCCAGATTAGACCGGATCCCGACCCCTTGTCCACCCAGATTAGACCGGATCCCGACCCCTTGTCCACCCAGATTAGACCGGATCCGATCCCCTCTCCACTCGGATTATATCGTATCCCGACCCTCTCGTTAGCCCACCAGTCACTAAAAGCGTTTATTTAGGTGTTGCGCATCCTGACAGCAATTATGACATTGTGGTACTTTCCCACGTAATGGCGAGCCACGGCCATCATTACCATTCACAAACCGCTAAAACCGCCCGGACTCATACCGTACCATCTTGTGGTTCTCTTACGTTGGCAAAGTATCTGAGGGAATGATGTGGGCCAGACTTGAGACTTGTCCTCTTCCTGTAAGATCATCAATTAGGTTTCCAGTGGAGGTTGTCGCAGCCCACGCAATCTCCAAGGGAGCCAGCCAACCTCATGAACAGATAATTCAAGGAAGGAAGCCAATTTTGATGTTTTTAATTATATTTCAAGGGTGCTTTCGTGGTGTTGGGAAAATTGCGCCAGGGAAAACTGCGCCTTCCCAGAAAAAAGGGAAAACTGCACCCACGCATGACTTGATGATAGGTGGGAAAAGTGCGCCCACATGACCTTGTCTGTCTCACCTAAATAGTTTTAACAAGGTCGTGTGGGTGCACTTTTCTCACTTTCCTCACGACCTTACCATTTTCACCGGCGTAGATCGGTTCATCGCATCCTTTTGTTTAGGAGGGTGGGTATTTCAAATCGAATCATCGCACATCGTGAGGTCTTTAGGAGGGCAAAGTACATCGATTCATCGCGCCTATCTCTTTTCCTGTTGCCTAGGTTAGGTTAGGTTAGGATTTTCAATTAAATAAAGATTATTGTGAATCTGTAAGAATTTGATGTGAACTTATAAATTGAAGTTACCAAACTAATTATTGACGACCTTTTACTACAGTTTTTGAATCTAGGCTAGACTCTTCAAACACTTTGTAGGTGCTTGGGAGTACTTGTTTTGTAAGTGTGTAAAACAGTGTGTGGGGCGCACTTTTCCCACCTAACGGTGTGATGATTGATAGGAGGGCACAATTTCTCCTTTTTCTGGGAAGGCGCAGTTTTCCCGGGTGCAATTATCCCTAATCTCCTTCCCTAGCGTGAGCTAAAAATAGAGCTCTTCCCAGTGCTTGCAAAAAAGAGTCCCCCCATCCTTCGCATCCTACGTATGTATTTACTCCAATAGCATAGGATGGGTCAAATAGCTTTACTCAAAATTGATTCCAATTTTAAACCTAGTAAATCCACTACATTAACATTATACTTATTTTCAATAAAAAAAAGTCAATGGAAAATCCCGTTCGAGTCCAGTCACAACAGACCTACGTGGTAGTGTGCAGGAAAGTTATTGATCTCTGAGTGGTAGAGGAGGTGGCTTAAAACTGATAAACACCACCACTATCCATGCAAAAGATTAAAATTGGAAATCAAAGTTTTTTAACCGCGCTTGTTATTTCATTGTTGTTTGATAAACTGTTCATGTTAAAGGTAAGTAAAGTATGGAATGCGTGAAATAATAATAATAGCTCATTTATTGTTCCAGAAGTTTTATTTGAATAAATTCATGTATTTTCAATGTGAGCATTTATACAAATGTTGTATTCAAAATAATCTCTTTTAAAAAACTGATTATTAAAAAACTAATCAAAGGTAGGACTACAATATTTTAAAACATTTAGGGCTACGTCAACTTTTTCAAAAATAAATGTTGGCCTGGTCATAGAATTAAATTCATTGAAGTTAAGTAAAAAAGTCAATAGTAAACTTTTTGTGAGAAATTAACTACTTACAAAATCACATAGTTAAAATTAAAAAAGCCTTTCTAATCGGTCACGAATAAAAATACCTTTTTGTTAACGGTTCAGAGGCTTGTATGCTATATTCGCATTTGAAACAAAGTTAAAACCTTTTTAACAATGTTATGCAATATAAGAGTTAAGCACTTCGTAGATTTTTAGTCGGAAAATGCCAATTTTTCACCATACGTGTGAAATACTATTTCCTTTTCTTGCGCCTTATTACTCGTCAGAACATTCTTCTTATTAAAAATATTTGAGTAAGGGAGAGGAATGAAGAATTTAATGGAATTGTACTCACAATTTAATGAAATTATAGTGAGAATTATAACACACAAACAGGATTCTATCCGTAGGTTCTTCGTCGCGAGAAATTTACTCTATCATGAGAGTGATACCTTAAACCATATGATTACCAATGTGAGTGGCTGTTTATATAGCTTATGTAACTAGTAGGGGCTAATGTATTTCCAATTAAATTTATTTATGTTTTAATGCATCAAATCCAAAAATATATTTAGGGTTTTGGGCAATAATTTATTTGCCACAACAATAATAATGCAGATGGGTTATATTTATTTAAGTTCCTATACTTCTTTAAATAGAGCTTCAAACATATAATTTTGTTTTTATTTCTGGAGATTAAAATTTTGCAATAAGAATTATTTAGGTTTATGAATTCTTGATTTTTTGTAACCTTGATAATTATTAATATTTCAGAAATACTATTTCAGGGAGTGTCGTATTGCCGAATTGCTGCCCCAAGGTTTTCATTTGAGTTTTTTGGAATCTTAGAATTACTTTATAAATGGAAATTTATGTGAAGCTTTAAATGACCACACGCCTTATATTCTTATTAAAATTTTAAAAACAAATGAAAAGTAGACAAAAAAGACAAAGGCTAGTTAATTAATATTTTCTCTCTCTTCATATCTCATTTCACATAAATTTACTTCCACAGGGGCTCTTTGCAAGGGTTGGAGGAGTGTGTTTGATGTGCCTATGAAATGTTTCCATCACTCATTATAACATCATTAGCCTGTTATCAACGAACATACATTTCCAATGATTATGTATATTTTAATAAGCTCTGCTTACTCTTGAATACGTCATGACACGCCACTTCTTCTCACCACTACCGTGTAAAGTTGCTTACCATTCTCCATAAGCAATTTTGACCAATCCGTACTGACTGTAGTCACTTCAAGCTGATTAAGCTTTGGCTTGAATGTCTGACTGGCCTGATTAACAAGTCAAATGTTTTATCTGTCTGTGAGTTTGAGAGTAGAGCTTGAACTACATTCAGTTTTTATTAGTAAACTAACTACAATGTAACTCAACTTTGATCAGAAAGTGCTATTGTTAAAATACTAGAATAACTTTGATTCTAGAGAAAAGGGAACTACACTATAATACTGCTGTACTACTAAATTTTAAACATGGATTCAAATAGCAAAAAAGATCAGTGACAAAAATATACAACCCAATATAATGTTAGTATTAAAGGAGCTATGGGCAACAATGAATAAACCCACTTATTAAATAAAATATCAACCCGAATTATTTGTTACAAAAGTAAGCGATAAAAATTGCCATTCATTGCCATAAATTGTATATAAACACTCTCCACAAAAATTCTAGTTACGTCATTAAAGAATATTGAGTTATAAAGTAAATTACTTTATTTCAATAACAATATAATAAAGAAACATAATTTTCATTACCATTCACAAAAAGGCTCAAATGGTGGTATTTAATTCACAATGAAAGTTGTATTACTTAATCTTAAAACTCATTAACAACAAAAGCTGTATACATTAAAACATATGTCTAATACCTCAAACAAAACACATTTTATATCAATAACAGGATAAAACAAATTAGAAAAGGTCAATCTTAAAACCAAAAGAATAAACCAAAGCATTATTTATGTTTTACAGCCAGTTTCTAACCAATTGAAATTCAAAATAAAGTATATTAAAATGTCTTCGTATGGATATATACTCAAGTGCGATAAAAATGACCATGTTCTTATAATTGCAAGTGATTGATAATTGAATTTAAATTCTTCTTCTTTTGTTTTGTAATACTTTTGATTAGTATTCATCTCACTTACTTATTATATAGCATTAGAAACTCGAAAGTTCATTGCCACACTCACTAAAGTACTTAACCTATCCTTATCTTGAGATATTTATATCCAGTCTCCCTCATTACACCATATGAGATAGTTCTATCCAGTCCCCTTCATTACACCCTATCCTATCTTGAGCTAACTTTATCCAGTCCCCTCATTACATCCTATCCCCATATTATTGAGCTAGTTCTATCCAGTCCACCTCATTACACCCTATCACTATATTGAGCTATCTCTATCCAGTCCACATCATTACACCATATCCCTATATTGAGCTATCTCTATCCAGTCCACATCATTACACCATATCCCTATCTTGAGCTATCTCTATCCAGTTCACCTCATAACACGATATCCCTATCTTGAGCTATCTCTATTCAATCCCCTCATTACACCCTATCCCTATCTTGAGCTAGCTCTATCCGTCACCTCATTACACCCTATCCCTATCTTGAGCTATCTCTATCCAATCCCCTCATTACACCCTATCCCTATCTTGAGCTAGTTCTATCCAATCCACCTCATTACACCCTACCCTTATCTAGAGATGTATTTATCCAGTCCACCTCATTACACCCTAGCCCTATCTTGAGCTATCTCTATCCAGTCCCCTCATTACACCCTATCCCTATCTTGAGCTAGTTCTATCCAGTCCACCTCATTACACCCTATCCCTATCTTGAGCTAGCTCTATCCAGTCACCTTCATTACACCCTAGCCCTATCTTGAGCTATCTCTATCCAGTCCACCTCATTACACCCTATCCCTATCTTGAGCTAACTTTATCCAGTCCCCTCATTACATCCTATCCCATATTATTGAGCTAGTTCCATCCAGTCCACCTCATTACACCCTATCCCTATCTTGAGCTAGTTCTATCCGGTTCACCTCATTACACCATATCTCTATATTGATCTAGTTCTATCCAGTCCACCTCATTACACCCTATCCCTATCTTGAGCTATCTCTATCCAGTCCACCTCATTACACCCTATCCCTATCTTGAGCTATCTCTATCCAATCCCCCTCATTACACCCTATCCCTATATTGATCTAGCTCTATCCAGTTCACCTCATTACACCATATCTCTATATTGAACTAGTTCTATCAAGTACCCCTCACTACACCCTATCTCTTTCAGGATCATTCTAATGTTATCCTCCCATCTGCGTCTAGGTCTTCCCAATGGTCTCTTACCATTGGGTTTGCCATTCAATCAATACCTTGAACACAATTCTATATCTTACCATTCACGCTCCATGTCCTGCGCACTTTAATCTGGCAGATTTGTTTTGCCGGACAACGTCTTGAGATAAGTAAAGAGTATGTAATGCATCACTATATGACCTCCTCCACTTCCCAATATCTTCATCCCTTTTATGGACCAAATATATTCCTAAGCACCTTGTTTTTGAATAGCTTACATTTATTTTCTTCATTAAAGTTTTCGAAATTTAAAAGAACAAAGGGTAGAACTATTGTTTTATATATGTTGAGTTTTGCATTCCTTGACAGTAGCGGAATTTTTAAAACTTGCTAACCAAGTAATAACACGCATTTCAATAGCACATTAGTCTCATTTTATTAATTTTTTTTCAAAAATCTAACTTCTGTTTAGAGGCAAAGATTTATTAAATTAATATCTCTGTGAAATAAGAAATCTACGATTTTTTTTATCATTATTGAAAGTATTTGGATATTTCAGTATTATGTTAATAATACCATGTACTACCTTTTGACTGCAATTAAAGTAGTGGGTGTGATTATGGTTAGGTACTTGAAATGGGGCTTAGTTTGACAGATTTGACAAACTAGCGCACATCATGTTAGTACTATTAATAGGTAATAGCTAGATAGAGAATAAAGAATAATGTTCAATGTCAGAATGTTGTATTAACAACAACTTCTGGTTTTATCTTTCAAGGATTAAATTTATCATTTATAATTAATAAACATGGAATACTTTCAGTTTGTTGCTTTGATTCAAAGGAACCATGATCTTTATTCATAATTTTATTTATTAAAATATTCGACAGTGAGGAAATAATAGCACCAAAAATGAACAAACATTGTTAAAATCAAAAATAAATCAAAGATCTGTTTGGAATTTTGTATCTTTGTCATTACAATGTCTCCATACCTTGACACTAACACTAACTATTATAGCTTTTATAAATAACTTTCAAAGGTTCTGGTACTACAATATTAACACAATATTACTACTATGAGCCATCATTATCAGGTAATAATTACTTTAGACTTAAAATCTAGATTTAGGAACATTTGCAAGTCTTCTAGTACTTGCGGTTGACATTATTTTAACGCGAATATCACTATCATTAGTCACACAGTTTGAGTCACAAGCTCAAATATATAAATCGCTAGTAACAGGAAAGGAAAGTTGAGATTTGATTTAAAACTCGTGGTGGCTTGTCTTCCGTTTTTCACATTACTAATAAAATCCTTTCTAATCCTACCCATGTATTCATCTTTTCAACAATCTAAACTAAACTAAAACTTATAAAAAAATAATTTTGGTTATATTTCTCACATTGGTGGATAAAGTCAAATTGGCACATTCCCTTAAAAGGCTCACCTCTTACCTATTATCTTTATTGAAATAGGTTTATGTATTCATTTTAATACAAAAAAATCAAACATCAATCATATAAAATCCTTTGAACACTAAACCAACAAACATTAGTGTCACATGCAAGGTTTTTGGACCTTATAATTATGTTAATTAATCTGGTCTTACTGGGTATGTACTTGTTGTGTAATTCTGAGAAAAAATCACTATACGATAGAGACAAGGGTTTAATATCTTTGTATTACCCAAATAAGAGACTTTGGCTAAATGACTTGCTAATCAAAACCATTTCGTCAGTATAATCGAGCACAAGATCACACAACAGTTTATCCCTAATCCCTCAAGGGGATAACTATATAAGGTTGAAAATATCTCAACTTTGCCAGACACAAAGGATACATGCGTGGAAAATGGCTTAGGAGACAATATGATTTGCAATTTAGTTACAAAGAGAAACAATGTTATTAATAGGTTAAAGTTTGGAAGACGAAACGCGTAAACAAAATTCTCACTAACTTAAAGTGTGACATGCTAATATCATTAACAAAGAGAGTATTTTCAACTCCCGCCTCAGTGGCTTAATTGCTTAAAGAGGTACTTTCGCAGTAGATTAGATTTCAGATGACGGGATATTGAGGTTTGAATCTCAGTCGGGTGTACTGAGGCTGGTTTATCCAAAATAGTTTTCTACTTTTCCTCCACGCAAATGTGGGTAGATTTCATTTAAATATAACCTTTCTAGTCCCTAAAGACATTAACGGTTTTTTTTACATAAGCTTATAATCTGAACCGGTAGCAAGACGCGGTGCTAAAAATAAACGTGTTTTCAAGAAAGCTTTCTAACAACGCAAGATAGAGCCAATGAATCGTAACAATACTGATGAAAAGGTTGAGAATCTAAAAAGAAAGAATAGTTAAGCTTAGGACGTATTCCTAGCAGTTCTATACGTACTGTACAAAACCTTGCATGGCATTTTTTTATAGCTATATTAACGATTAATATAACCTTAACTAATGGCTTTATGATTTAGGTGTATTGTCCCTGCATAATTTATCTTCATCAATGAAGCCTTCTGACGTTGTTCTAAAGACTTTGTAGTTTTTCATTCTTCTAGAAATTTATTTTTCATCTACTTTTAGTCATTGCCCAGTGTAATTTACTCGAATTATTTTTAACTCGCACTAACATCATAGAAGATGATTATATATAATTAGCAATAGACAAGGTACCACTCATATATCTCAAATTACAGGGCGAAACGGGTCTCTCATGCGTGTAAATCAAATGTTGAGCATAGATGTTTCGTTCGGTACCTAATAGTCACACAATCAGACAATGTGTGCTGCATGAGGAATATAAATAATAGCTGAGGATACCATTAAAGCGAACAATCTCATTAAACGTAAATACAGACATATTTGTGATTCCCGTCACCATTCAGCTTTATCAACAATAGAAAACATCAAGGATCCTCTAAGCCAGAAGGCGAAGATGGCTATCTAGCAGCCTGATCCCAAGACTCCAATGAAAAATTCGGGAGAAAGTAAGCTATGAACAGGAAGGTACAGAAGAGAAATGAGTTCCAAGAATATTATATAGCTAACATTTATTTGAGTCGTAGCCGGTCCCGTGTGTAGTGGTTGGTGCATCTGACTACGAACCTAGGAGCCTCAGGTTCGATTTCAGGCTGGTACCTTGGCTACTTTTCCCGAAAAGGGGAATTACCCTTCTGGTCACCAGATTTAATTTATTAGGCTTAAATTAGTATTAAGAGTGTCCACTGGTTCCACATCTTCATCTTCACTATTACCATCAGCTTATCAAATCGAGACATGGAAAGAGCCTCCACGTTAAGAATGTGCAATTAATACATTTGGGCGTCCCCCGGGCAACAGTACGTTAGTGTCGGCTAATATCCCCGCAAACTGATGTTACGAATATGTAACCTGACGCGCAATATTATTATATTATTTGAGTCGCTATGTTGAAAACATTGTTCTAGTAAAATACTCGAGAATCTATTTGATGAAGGTGGCAGTACCTTTTTTCTAAAATATATGTGTTTCTTTAAATTCGAATAATCCTCTAATTACTCTTTATAAAATTGGCTATGTATCACACCAGGAAGGACATTGGAACCTTCATATCTATGATTAAAAAAAGGAAAGTTCATAGCTACATTAACAAGTCTTAAGCACGTTTCAAGTCATGTTCCAGATCCTAGTATCCCTTTTCAAACGGTTATTTAGTGAAGATTATCTCAAAGGGGAAGTTATTCCTTTTTTTTATAACGGAAAGAGGAATTAAAAAGGTTCAAACTTATGGGGATGATCCTAACGAATTGGTTGACAGGTAATATCTCCTACACGCATTAACTGAACACGGACTTTCAGCTCATGTTAAAAATATACTTTCAATATGGCTGAGTTTATAGAAGCAAGCATTCTTTATATAATATGCTTCATGACATAAGTTCAGAAATAAGAACAGATCCAGAAGAGAGGAAATGAGCAGTAATTTAATCTCACTGCAATACGCAACTATCCAAGGGGACAACTTACTATACAAGGTCTGAGCAAATTAATTTAGGCCTATTTTATAAAAAAAATTATATTAAATTATAAATAGAAGGCTAGTACATTATCATATCACCGTTATACCGTAGGCGTTCCGTTTATTGCAAAATATCCTGGGTCTTACCTGTCAACGAGAGAGAAAAACGTTACAACCATCATGGTGGTCATTCTATCAAGAGTTGTTTCAAACGGATAGAAGAAAATTAATTAATCTTGCAGTTTACACTGTAAGACACTTATGAACAGAATATTTGAATCATTACTCGACGTATATTAGTGTCAACAACAGTATTATTGTACTTAAAACCAGATGTGAGTCAGTTTCTTCTTTAAAATATTCTATCAAGGGGTAATTATAATATATTCTCAGCTCAGCTCCATGAGTATTATTGTACAGCAGATTAACAATAAGAATGTGGTCACATCGGTCCTAAATATGTCTTCCATCATCTGTTGAGATTAACATGGGACAGGGTGACCTGGTGTCTAGGGGTAAGGTGTCTGACCTCTGTGTTGGGGGTACGAGTTTCAATCCTTGGTCCTGGCACAAATTTATCTGATTTCCAAACCCTTCCTTCACCTCTGACAAGACGTGTATTAATCACAACTAGTGAATGTGTGGAATGCCAGGCCTCCACCGTGGTTCGGATTCCGCGTTAAACTGTAGGTCCTCCATTTCATCTCTCAATCACCCTACCGTCACACGTTAGCGTAAGTGCGTACAACCCGAACGGGTAGTAAGACGCGGTGCTAATAATAATTAATAATAATAATAATAATAATTTCCATTTCCATTTCCTTTATTATAGTGCTGGCCAACAGTCGTAAGACCTATAACAGGCCAGCACTGAAAAGTACACAAGTACCATAAAATACATATATTCACACGAGAGAATATGATGAACAAAAATAGCTAAATAATGGTATATACTGATGAATAGTTACGAAATAAAGATATTAATAATGATAAGAATAAAAAATTGTATTAATAACAAATAGCTAAAGAGTGGTTAAAAGCAGTAACAATATGCAAAAAATTGATCAGAATATTGTAAATTTAAATATTATAGGCAGAATCTCTACATGATAAATTATTGATGTGGGATTTCCTTAAATAACTCTGAGTTTTGCTTTTCTTTTATGATAGAAGTCGAATTCGACAAATCTAGAATTGGCGCTATGGATACAACGACTTATAGGGCTTACCTTATAAGAGCTATCAAGAAAAAATAATTTTGGATTACGAGAAGCCCGAGAAGGGATATTAAAAACAAAAGGGCATCATTATAAAGTCTACGTGAGAAGAGAGTTTGGAGCCCTAAGAGGTTTCGAATTCTGTCATAATATTAATAAATCCGGTTACTAAAGAATTTATCATAATCCGCAGCGACAAATTTTCTTTGAACGTTTTCCAACCTAAGAGAGTCAGTTACGGTAATGGAATTCCAAGCAACAGTAGCATATTCTAACTTAGATCTAACTAGGGTGTAGTACAGACATAAAAAATAGTCAACTTTCTTAAATGATGAAGTAGTGAATTTAATAAGTCCAAGTAATTTCAATTAATGGGAAATTACATGGTCAACATGATAGTGGAAATAAAGTTTGTTATCCAGGAGAACACCAAGATCATTAATATAAAGGGTGCGAACTATGTTATCATTGCCCATTTTATAAGTAAAAAGAAAGGATTAGTTTTCCTAGTAAAAGATATAGATTTGGTCTTAGATTTATTAATAGACATTCTATTTTCCAAAGACAATTGTAGGATACCATTTACATCATTTTGTAAATCTATACAATTTGCAATTGATTTGATGGTTTTAAATAATTTTACATCATCAGCAAAATGTAAATAGCTAGATGAGATCAAATATTTACCAATGTCATCAATAAACACATTAAAGAGAAGAGGAACTAATGCCACAGGGTGCTAAAAATATATTTGAGGTGTGTGAATCAAATTTAATAGAGAATGATCTTTAACGCAAATAACTGCTGAACCAATTTACATACGAGTGAGAAAGTCCAAAATTACCAAGTTTAGAGAGAATAATAATATTCTGACATAAGTCAAATGCCTTACTTTGGTCAAAATAAATAGCATCAACCTGACCTTGGGCAGAGACTTGAGGGGCAACATGCCCAAGAAATTCTACTAAATTAGTGACAGTAGATTTATTTTTTATAAAGCCATGTTGATTATCTGAAAGTTTATTTTTAAGGTGGTGGAAAAAATGCTCATGTATGATTTTCTCGAATACTTTGGAGAAAGTGTTTAAGAGAAAAATTGGTCTGTAATTACAAACATTTATTTTTGCCCCTTTTTTATAAATAGGTATGACAAAAGATTGTTTCCATGCAAGAGTAAAAGTTTCATTTGACAGGCTAATGTTAAAGATATAGGCTTACAAAGGGCTGAAAATGCTGGCACAGCCTTTAACAATAAAACTTGGAATTCCATCTGTCCCGGCACATCTAGAAGAACTCAATTTTTTAATAGCATTAGCAACATCCAAGGGTGTAATGTGGCATTGATACAAGGGCGCGCTAGTTTCAATAACGGGGCAGGGTAAGACAGGAAAGGCTGAATTATAAACGGAATGAAAGTAGGTCCCAAACTCATTAGCAATTAATAAAGGATCCGCTATAATCTTGTCATTAATTTCTAGGCTAGACGGGAAAACTTTATTCACACGATAATTTTTAACAAATTTCCAAAATTCTTTAGGTTTGCATTTAATACTATTTTCGATTGAGTTCATCCAGTTGGCTCTGTCTATAACCAAAGTAGTTTTAACTAATTTACGAAAGTGAGAAAAATGAGAATAGAATACACTATTATTTGTTAGTTTAAACTTTTTGAAAAAATGTTTTTTTTACTAATATGTATAATATTTAAGAGTAGAAGAAAACCAATTCGGATATTTGGGTGAATTAAGAATAGTAATTTGAAGAATATGCGTTTTAATTTTCCTTTGGACTAAATTTGTAAAATTATCTACAGCCAAATTAACATCCGTAGTAGAATAAACACAAGACCAATCAGCAGTGGCCATGTCATTGTAAAGATTAAGGTAATCACCAATAGTCAATATATGTATTAGGGGTGTCATTAATTTTAGTAGCAATAGGTACATCAAGTGAAATCGATAAGGGTGGATGAGCTAAATCAATATTCACTAGTGAATGAGAGCTTTGAATAATTAAGGGGTGGTGAAAATTAGCAAAAACAAGGTCTAGGAGGTTAGTGTCATTATCAGCGTCATTAAGTTGTTCTAATCCTAATATGTTAGTCGAAGCAAGAAGTTGAGTAGCTTTCAATTTAATGTAATAATAATAATAACATGGGACACATTATTACCATTACCGCAGAGTGGTAAGGTACTTAAAACCTATCATCGCTACCGTTACCCATCAGATCAGGATAAACACAAGGGATAAGGTTGATGAACATGTTGGAGGAAAGAGAAAAGAGAGGATGAAGAAGCAGTGTGGAAGAGAGAGAGAGAGAGAGAGTTAGAGGGAATTAGAGAGGAAAGGTACATCGGGTATACACACAGTCAAAAGGGGTAAAGGAGATCACGTCATAGAGAATTCAGAAATCAGCTTCAATGGTCTCGGACCATCAAGATCACAGGCGTATCTGAAATATTCAACGGGACATGGATAGGATAGAGAGAGTGAAAACTTAGCAGCACTGAGCATCCTAGGAGTTAACCTATTACTGTTATTATTCTCAGCAGTTTTATATTAAATACATATTTTGAATTTCAGTTCTGTTTTAATCAGACCAGTTTTTTTTCCATGTATTGTCTGGTTTTATGCTCCACGATGACTGTCAAATGTGTGGACCTAGCTATGTATACAATGTATATTATACAGGATGTTCTGAAACTCATCTCCCAAACCGCAAATATAGTTTGTTTGAACAAGAGTAATACAAAATCCCTCTACACTTACATCCGACAAACTATGCTAATACCATTAAATTGTGTTCAAAGTTTCGGCTCATAACGCTTGGAGAGCAAAGCTGTGCAAGCATGCGTGTACAACAGGTTGCATAATATTTAGGCACGTGGCATTGCACACCTTGACATCTTGGAGCATGGCAGTAGAACATACCACAATTAATATTAAACAACACACCAGTACATCTAGGAATGGGAAGACTTTGAGTTTCCGACCAACCTTTATATAAATTAAATATATAACTTATATTATATAAATATGCATATCTATATAATATATCTTTAATATTATGTTACTATATTATTATGTATATTCAGGTTTGAGTCCCGGTAAATGTCTGTCTGGATTATTGTATATTAGTTACCTGTTTATTGGGAGTTTCGGAGCTGGTATGAAAACTAAACATTCCCGAGAAACGTAGACAATTGTTGCTAGTTATGTTTTCAGTGCAAACGTAAAGTGGATTATATAGCCAATAATAAGATGATAAAATATATTTTTACATAAAACGATATTTTTCAACAAAGTCCTATTACCTGTCCAGGATACACCCCACAGTTGCATGAAAGAAAGGTAGGAAACAATTTAGGGTTAAACAGCCTCAATAGGCTCGGCTGGGGGTCTAAACTTAACTTCCCCTTCACGGGCAAACCATAATAGAATAGTACGATATTTATAACTCATGAAATATGATTAATATAGTAAATAATATAATTTTTACCTTTATAAATTAGCTTTGTTATAAAAGATAAATGTTTCTTTATTTATTCCATGGTCCACTAAAAAGTACTGTCCTAGTAGACTAAATTTCCCCTCAATATTCATTATATCAATCACTTACATTACAATTTAGTGAGTGAAACTTTATATATGAGCTCCAGGACGTGTTTGATACCAAAGGGGAGGGAATCTACTAATAATGTCTTATAAATTACCAGTACCATGTTGGGTAGTTGGGTTCCCTCCCGCTCTCCAACTGAGTCCTGAGGCTTGGTCTCCCGCGCTTTTATACCCATCCAGGCGACGGGAATAAGAGAACGGAAGGTCCTCTAGGACTCGGACTAGAGGCCCATTACTTTATTGAACAAGGATACGGAGAATATGTGATACAATTTATACAATGTAATGATATGGAATTACACATCTCAATAATTTATTATTCTCATCTATATTCAAAATTACGATATTACAAATGCGAGTGGGTAGTAAGATTTATTTGTGTTAAGTTGTTAAGTTGCAAGGTATGGCGACATCTTTCTACGTCTCTGTTTGAAAAGCCAACTCAGTTTTGTAAACAGAAACGCACCTGGATGACCACACCCTTTTTCTTTTGGGAAGTTTCGAGAAGGAAATGTCGCTAGATATACCTACTTCAAGGTACGCATCTCTTCACTTGCCTTCCTGACGAGGAGCCGTGTAGGTAGAGTCTATGACATATTAATCTATATTCTAAATTTCACTTGTCGGGAATTATCATGCATATAACGCTATAGTCGGGCTCTTATTAAAATCTACAACGTGTGAGATATCTATCAAAAAACTGTTTATCTACTAAAAATAAAAACTATAACACACCAGAACTTTTGTTTTCTAAAATAAGACATTATCCCTTTTTGAATATGATAATACAGAATAACAAACTTGAAACCAATTCAATAATTATATAAAATATCACACTAATTGTGGCGAACAAACAAATAATATATCAGGTTATCTCTTTTAAACGTTACAACAATGATTTGATATATCTTCTGGATGCTGGTGAGTGAGTGTGGCCGCACACCCAGGGTGCTCGAAGTTACAGGTGTATTCTTGTCCACCAGCTAATCACTTCTGCTGCTTCCTGGTTTAACGTCCGCGTGGCGCTGGTTGGTCCCTGTAGATGATCTGTGGTGGTAGCGGAGGTTGATAGCCTGGAGAATAGATTGCTGCCTATGCTGTGACCCCGCCGCCATGATAACTTCACACCATGATATAGTCACGGCGCTGAACATCTTGTTCAGTCGGTGTAGTAGTTTCTGTTGGGTTGCTTGAGGTAGGTGTGAATACTGGGACATCATTCCCACTAGGAGCCTTGCTTCGTGGACGTCCCGTCCTGGTTTGAGTTATAGAAGTTTGGCCTTCTATCTTGAGGCTATCTTGAGTGCTTGTTCGTTGGTGGTTACAAGTTTCGGCGTGGCAACTGAGTACAGGAAGACCCACGCGTTCTCCGGAGGTATGGCAGCTGATGTCGGTAGGGGTATGGCCGTGGACCTGGAACCCCAGCATCGGGGGTTGGTGCATTCGGAGTTGTTGATCCAAACCACTCGGTGATGGTCCGGAATCTTTCTTTCATGGCTGTCATGGAGTCCTGTAGTGTCTGTAGTTGCGTGGCTATGTTCAGTTGTCCTGCCATTGTCGTCTTCCTGGGGTGTCTGTGGGCATAGATCGCTAGTGGTGCTTGGCTGGCGAGTCTGCTAAGGTAGCCGAGGTCTGGTTGTGATAAGAGCTCGGGTTTTGCCAGCTTGGACGGGGAGTTGAAGCTTGATCTGGCTTCAGTATCCGACTTGACCGGGGTCCCTGTAGGGGATGTACCAAACCCCCACCCCTGTTAGAAAATAAATACACCACTAAGGATTTATTGATATGCTTTTTGCTGATGGATCTTTTCACGCTAAATGTATAATTGTAAAACCGTCTCGTTATTAATATATTAAAATTGCAGTGTTTCAGCACCTACAGATCAGAGACACTACCCACCAGGATTTTAAAAGGTTTATTGGTTTTTCACTGTGGCACTGAACACTTAAAATGTGTGCAAAGTAATTATTTTCAAGGAAATACCATAGAAAAATAAAAATTCATACTTGTGCGCTCGGAAGTAGGCTCTCTGTAGAGGCAGTCTAGCAAATATTGTCAGAGTGTAAAAAGCAATTAAAAAACGTAATTATGTGGTTTGATTTATTGAACGAGTGAAGAGAGTTCTCTTTTTTAACTTCACCGATTTGCACTTGTGTGTTTGTAATTTATATACCTCACGATAACTTTTGAACACATTTACCAATTTAATTAAAACTTTTTATCTGATTGCCAAACCCTTCCTTCACCTCTGACAAGATGTGTATTAATCACAACTTGTGAATGTGAGGAATGCCAGGCCTCCACCGTGGTTCGGATTCCACGTTAAACTGTAGGTCCTCCATTCATCTCACAATCACCCTACCACTGCACATTAGCGTAAGTGCGTATAACCCGAACGGTAGTAAGACGCGGTGCTAATAATACTAATACTAATTAAAACTTACAAACTGGTTTACAATTATATCAAAGGACGTTGTATCAACAGTAATGATTTAGAAACTATCTTAGACCATAATCACTACTTCTATTATCATACTGATCACTTAATTTATCACCCGATGAAGTTACTTGCTTTTATTAAATACATCCTCATTCACAAAAGTTTACTGTATCCTAAGTTGGTATTTTCCCTTGGTCAGGTCAAAGTTCGAATATGCTAGTGTGGCATAAAACTCACTTTATTTAAATAATTTGATTATAACCTAAACATTTACGTTCAAATAACTTTAAAAAAGCAACTCCAAATAAAACACAAATTACTAAAATAATATGCCAACACTAAAAAAAAAATTGTATCATATTTAAATATTAATATATAATCACACTTTTACACTCGTATTTTAGATCTATCACACTTTATCTCTGCCAAAGTAGTAGTATTAATTTTAGTCAGTAAAGAAATTAATTTTCTAATTTTGTTCTTTCTACCTAAAATAAAAAAATACATCGAGGATAGAATGGCCTACACCTGTTTGAACTCAGATCATTTAAGAATGTAGAGGTCTAAATTTTCTCTTAATCCAACATTGAGGCTGCAATCTTAATTGATGATAAGAACTCTCAAAAAAATTACTCTGTTATCCTTAAGGTAATTTATTCTTAAATAATCAGTTGTACAAGATCAATTGGATAATCATTAATTAATGTGTGTAAATAGAAATAGATAATCAATAAAACCTTCTTGTCATCCCAACACAATAAACAATGATATAAAATCAGTTTAACCAACTCTCAGATTGGAAAATGTTGAACGCAAATTTGCCACTGCGGTTTTTTTTAACAGTTTTTATAATGATTGCAATAGGATTCGTAACCTTTTAGGTGTCCAAACACTCTTCTCATTAAGACTCTGTAATGATGCTCTTTTTGTTTTTAACATTTTTAATAGCACAATTTAGCCACTTCAGTGGACGTATGGTCTAAGGCACTACCCTTGCAGTAGACTAGACTGCCGATGACGGTGAGATCGAGGTTTGAATATCAGTCAGTTGTACTGAGGGTGGTTTTCCACCATCCCTCCACGCAATTACAGGTAAAATTCCTTTGGATTCAACCTTCTTCATCTCCAACCTATTAACGTAATTAATACCTAAGCGTATAGCCGAACGGTTAGTAAGACCCTAAAACGCTATGGAACAATATATTTAAATTACTTCTGAAAAGCCCGTGACTCTCCATGGATGAAGTATTAAAATGATATCTTATATACATTTTATTAAAGAAAAATACACTTCATCCATGACTTTTTTAATATATGAAAGGGGTCCAAAACAGTTTCATTACAACCCAGTGCTAAAATAAAAAGAGCATAATTTCTTGTAAATCCTCCCTTGATCACAAGGGCCTTCTGGTGCCCTCCTCTTTGTCTCTTGAGATCCTAAACTATATTATATCAGTGACCCCTAAAAGCTCAGCCCTCCTGGCTGTTTTAATAGCAGCGCTAGCCCTTTCTACCCTGAATTTGATTTTTATCATAAAAGAAAAACGTAGTAGAGCTATTTAGGTTACACACCTAGAACTAGCTACTTACGGTTTTTTTGGACCCTATACTATATAGTTATTTCTATTGGATTATCTCATTTTTGTTTTTACTTTCTCTCTATCTTACAGGTAGAGAAAGTATGGTGATCGTCAAAAAATTCGAAGTCGAGATTTTGATGAATCTTGACGTTTCATGACTCTCTGAATCCGAAAAAGTGGTTTTTGAATTTCCGTCTGTCTGTCTGTCTGTCTGTACCTCCAACTAGAGCCTAAACTATTTTACCGATTGAGCTGAAACTTGATATCTAGGGTTTTCATAGGGTTGCCTCGAGGTGTTTTTGGAATTGGATATCTACCCCTAAAATTAAGGGTAGTTTACAGAAGGGAAAAAAGATAAAAAGTCGATTTTCTCAAAATCGGCTCTAACGATTTTGATCAAATTTCATTTATGAACATTAATAAATATTAAAAACAAAATGGCTACTCTCAATATTTCGGCAAAATGGCTTTAAGGGCTCCGGTCGGATGCGTAAATTAACATTTTTTATAATAGCTCCGAAACTATTTGAGATATGAAATTACTTAGCATTACAAATATGTATATTTGTTTATAATACAAATATTTTATTCGAAACATATTTTTATAAAATCAATAATTTTCAATCTATACGCACTTATATATATATTTTTAACTTTTTGGACATTAAAGCTTAAGTATTGCGACCGTAAAAAAAACTAACCTGAAATGTTGATGGATGTCAACGTCTCATGACCCCCCGAACCCTAAAAAATAGTCTTTGCAATGCCGTCTGTCTGTGTGTATATTAAAACTTAAAATTAAGGGTAGTTTACTGAAGGGAAAAAAAGAAAAAGTCGATTTTCTCAAAATCTGCTAAAACTATTTTGATTAAATTTCATTTATAAACTATAATAAATATTCCAAACAAAATGGCTACCCTCAATATTTTGGCAAAATGGCTTTAAGGGCTCCGGTCTGATGCGTAAATTAACATTTTTTATAATAGCTCCGAAACTATTTGAGATATGAAATTACTTAGCATTACAAATATGTGTATATATTTATAATACAAATATTTTACCCGAAACATATTTTTATAAAATCAATAACTTTCAATCTATACGCAATTATATGAATTTTTTTTAACTTTTTGCAAATTAAAGTTTAAGTATTAAGACCGTAAAAAAAACTAACCTGAAATGTTGATGGATGTTGACGTCTCATGACCCCCACAACCCTAAAAAAATAGTCTTTGCAATGCCGTCTATCTGTGTATCTATAAAAACTTAAAATTAAGGGTAGTTTACTGAAGGGCGAAAAGAGAAAAAAATTGGTTTTCTCAAAATCTGCTCAAACGATTTTGATTAAAATTCGTATCCATGCGTTGATTAAGATTATAAATAAACTGGCTATTTTCATTTTCCTATGAAAATGATTTTTAGGGTACTTTACAGAAGCGTTAATTTCCGAATCTCCACAACTATTTGAGAAACTAAACAACTTATCATTGCAAAATTGTAGGACTATTAGAAATAAAAAACTTTTATTTGACATATATTTTTATAAAAGCAACAGTTTCTGAGATATTTGCAAATATATTAATACAATTTTGTGAGCTTTAGTTGTAAAGATATACTACTTAAGTCTTAACGCAATAATACTCCAATGCCATAGAGTAATTAAATATAAGTAAGTATCTAAAAAAAGTATGTTATTTTTCCTTAAAGCTCTTAGGAGAAATGTTTGCACAGCAATGATCTATATCCATTTTAGAATCAATAGTCAATATTTACATTTTTTATTGGTCAAAATGTATAAATGAATAATTAAATATAAATGCGATGACTTGAAGATCTGCAACACCTTATAAAATGTTAAAATTTTAACCAGAAATCGAAATTTTAATACGAAGTGTTGACCCTTGTGGAAGACATTAAACTGTTTGAAATGCTCTTAAGTGGACAAAGATGCGTCTATTTTCTCATTTATTATATAACATTGTATATTATTTTATGCGTGTTCTTATGTGGAGTGGTGATGATACAATGTACATTATTCCGTTCAGAAATCTTACGAGTTTATAGAAAGAGAGAGAAAGTCTGTGCGGTGCACAGTACCATTTATTTGTTTTTCCTCTACATTATTTCTTAGTAACTACAGTATATCTATTTTACTGTAACTGATTGTACACAAAGGCAATATTATTAATATATTTTCTAGCTTTGTATTCCCATTTTTTCACTGCTAGTCTGTTTGAGGTTTCGGCTGTTGGCTAGCACTTTGATAAAGGAAAACTAAATGAAAGGGAATTAAAATTGAAATTAAATATTTACTATTACTATTATTATTATTAATATTATTATTATTATATTACTGTTAGATAGACATAAACATATCCTATGGTGCCGATGATTATTCAAATACACTAAATGAATTTAAAAACCCAATGTTAGTGGTAATTTATTGAGATTCTAAAGAGTTCTATTAGTGTTTTTTATATGATTAACCTGGTAATATATATTCCTAGCTAAACACAATAATACATTAACTAAAATATAATTTAATAAAGCCAAGTATACTCAATACCAGCCCTTCAATTTAATCTGAGAGAATGTAAATATTTTGTTTTCAGGACGAAATTTTAACCTTAGATAAATATTAGATTATATTAGCATCCAGCCCAACTACCCGCATAAATAAATCTTAAGAAATATAAAACAGAGCTGCCATATAAAGTACTAAAGATGTGTCTAATACTTAGGCTAAATCTTAAGATAAAATGTGGTGCTAGTTCGTTTACCCACTGGTTTAAACAATTTGTTTGGAACAAATTGATTTAGACAACCTCCTCGAACAAGTGTTCGATGCTGTAGGAAAACAACAACAGACAAAACAAGAAATTCATGGAAAAAATAAAATTTCTTCCAGTATCCAACATGGCAACGTGTGAGAAAGACATAAATTTAGTTATCACTTCTACCCTTTGCCTTCTCTAACTTGAAGAAAAAGTAGAAAAATAATAAACTACTGCAATTGTACGCGAGGTTTTGGTCCCATCCAATTTATGACACACAATCTCCTTCCGTTTCTTCAATCATGACTATACAGGGTGGGGCATAAAGTTTAGGAATATTTAATACCACTATAGCTTTACTATTTTAACTACTAAATGATTCAAATTAAACTTAAAATAACTAAAGATTGACAAGCTTCTACATAACCTTGAATTATTATTATTTTCTTAACAATGTCTTTAAGATGGCCACTATTATATGCGTTTCTCGAATCTTGACATGTTTTTAAGCAATTTCTATTGTTGAATTGCCTCAACTTCTACCAAACAAGAAAAAGTCCGGAGCTGATAAGTCTAGTAAACGTGGTGGCAAGGCGATGTACCCAAATCGTGGAACAAGGTGCCCGGAAAAAAAAATTTCGATGCACCTTCATTGACGATCGGGCTGTATGGACCACTGTCCCTTCTTGCTGGAACAGCATGTTGTTTGCATCCATCCCCTTACGTTGCAGTTCAGGACTCAAAAAGTGAACATCAATGGAGGTGCTTCGCAAAATGTTTTACTGGGCACCTCATTTCACGATTTTGAGACATTGTCTGGCTACCACTTTCACCACACTTAACAGCTACAGACTTTTTATTGTTGGGCACATTAAAGAGTCGTTTTTACGCGAGTCGTTAAGGAATCGTGGCGGAAACTGAAGCAATTCAACAAGAGATATTGCGCAAAGTCATTTCAAGGTTCGAGAAGATCATACAACAATGTTTGGCATATAATGGTGGCCATATTAATGACATTATTAAAAAATTATTAATTTAAGGGTATGTTTTTTGTTATTTTAAGCTTAATTTGAAGCATTTATTAGTTGAAATAGTAAAAATAAAGTGTTGTTATATGCCCTACACTGTATAAATCACAACTATTCTAAAACACAAACTCAATGTTGTGACGTACTGCAGAACTATTTTTAAATTTAGAGAAAGGTAAATCGCGCAGACATAGTTTGCTTTGTTCTTAGAACGTTTTCAATGAACATTGTAAAGCTGGAATTCGTCAGACAGTTATTCGATGTTCGAGAGACAAAAATCCTCTTTTAAAACAAAGTTTTGGTCTTTGTGGACGCACCAATTTAAAAATAATGTAAATTTCTTAGTCGAACAGTTTTTCTTGTTCGTCGAACAAAATGTTTTGCCCGATGTTGTTTTGTTTCAACCAGTGGGTAATCGTCTTTATAGGCCCATTGGTTCATAGTTTCTCAGAAAGTTAGTTCAAAACAATTTTTTTTAAAAAGGAAACCTTACTCCCAGTTTCTGAACGCTCTTTTCGTGACTCAGAGGAAAGAATTACGTCCAAGGTCGAGCGTATAGTGAACTGGCCTCCAATGAGTACACATTATATTTAGTATGGAAGAAAAAAAAATGCCTCTACAATTAATAACGTACAGAAATAGCGAGACTAGGGAGATTGAAATAATATTTAGGTTACGGTTAGAGCTGTATAAAATACCTTATTCGTAAATTGAAAAATGACACAACTTATTTTGAGTAGCTTAAGTATTTAATAAATTAACGCTAATTATTAATTGCAAAAACTTTGAGATATGTTGGAGAGGAGACAATATTAAGTATTTGTGTGTCCAACGCGACTGCTGTTTTTTTAACGTTTTAAACCAAACTCTGGTACACACAAAGGACACCCTTATGTCAACTCTGGTTTATATTTTGATCGTATTCTTCCTGGCCTGGAAATATCCAAAGATAAGTATCAAAAGTAGTTTAACAAAGATACAACTATCTGTTACTCTGTCAAACTTAAGTAAATGCCAAACAAATTAAATTTTTAACTACAGTTTGATAGACCTTTTACAATTTTAATAAAAGTTATTAGAAAAAACTTTTCAAATATGTTTATTAGCAATAATAATTGTAACCTTACATTTATTTTGCTTTCTTTAATATATCATTATCATCAATAGTGTTCTTTAAAACTGTCCATTTAAATAACCGTTAGTCATATTTAAATTATATTACTCTCAATTTTATTTCATCTCCATAATCTTTCAAACACACAATTTGATTACTACTTTATAATTTATATATTATTTCAATGTTTATATTATCAATTTGACTAGTCGTTACAGTACATATTATTTATAGCACAATTAACCTTAGTTTAAAATTTCTTCAATATAAAAGAATGAGCGATTTCGGTCGAGTACTAACTAATATAATTTCGACGTTGTATTAATCAAGTTGATTTTTAATTAGAAATATACATTTTTTTTAAAAAGAAGGCAGGACAGGCATGATTTTCATTGGAAAATAAAACTGATTAGTGGTGCTAGGAGTTTAGGGACCTTTAAAAGTGCCTCTAAAATTCTCAATCAAAAGAAGATTTATTAAAAAAAAGCTTAGTTTGTATTCTCCCCCCTTCGCCCTGAATCTTTCAAGTATATATTTTATCTTACAACTACCTGGTTCTGGAACGTGCTACCAGCAGGCAAGACGTACTGACCTCTATTCAGTGGTCCACGTGTTTCTTTCCCCGTCCTCACTGGTTCGATGCTCCACAGCCTGAACTTGTCCGGAAGAGGTTCCCGCATGTTACAACAACACAAGACTGACAAACACTAAACACATCTCAGCTGCCGTCAGTTATTGTTGGATCACGACTAGCCAAGGGCTGGGAATACGGCGCATATTAGCGCTTGAATTAATAGCAGGACACGATATGAGTTGCCAAAATGGACAAGATATAAATACCAATGTTCTTAGATATAAGAGTTGCCAACAAGGACAATACATAATATACCAGCGTTATCAGATAAATGAGTTGCTCACGAGGACCAGACACAAGATACCAGCACTATCAGATATATGAGTTGCCAACAAGGACAAGACATAATATACCAGCGTTATCAGATAAATGAGTTGCTCACGAGGACAAGATATAAGATACCAGCGTTCTTAGATATATGGGTTGCTCACGAGGACCAGACACAAGATACCAGCGCTATCAGATATATGAGTTGCCAACAAGGACAAGATATAAGATACCAGTGCTATCAGATATATGATTTGCCAACGAGGACAAGACATAAGATACCAGCGCTATCAGATATATGAGTTGCCACAAGGACAAGTAATAAGATACCAGCGTGAGGTATCCACGAAGGCAAGGTAAATTAAAATTATCAAGAACAAAACAAATAATATTATACATAATATTTGATTTATTTTTTTAACAGAATAATAAAAACAAATACGGACAAAATGTATGGCTGTGTCAAGTAAATGTCGAACGTAAGTAAAGAACGTCTAAAAAGTGTTTTGGTGTGTGCGTGCCATGACTTACCACCTGTCTATGCGATCTACATACTCTCATGAATAAGAATGGGGCGTTAGAATCTAAAGTAAGTGTACCCGCATTTACGTGTAGATAGCGTGAGAAATTGTTTTAGGTATACAACTTCAGTATGTCTGGTCTGGGTTCAAGCCCCAACCTTCCCTTACTTACAATCTAGCCATTGAGAGAGATACGTCTTAGACAATTTGATCACTGATGCGGGTAAATAAATCCTATTATAAAGGTTAAATGTTATTATTCGCAAGAGCAGCTCTCGAGGATTATTTTTGATGCAACGCGTTTTATTATCCGGCTCAGTCCGACACATTAGCTCAATGTTCTGCATATAATTTAATTAATAAGTCATGTGGTCAGTCGATTCAGAAAGTGCACGTCTGAAAATATAAATTAACTTTCATGGAGGTGAGAACCTCTCTCCTCTCTCTCTCTCTCTCTCTCTATATATATATATATATATATATATATATTGCACTGCACATGAAATAATGGCAAGCACTTTCTGTGATGTAGGACCGTTAATGAAGACCCTCACAACGTATTCGCGTTTCTATATGGACTGGTGTGTTGTTTACTATTAATAATTGTGGTATTTTCTGCTGTCGTGCTCCAAGATGTTGAGGTGTGTAGTGCCGCACGCCTAGCTCCTATGTAACCTGTTGTACACGCATGCTTGAGCAGCTTTTCTATCCCGACGCTATACCCCGAAACTTAATCGACAATTGAATGGTATTAGCACAGTTTCCCAGATGTAAGTGTATAGGGATTTTGTATTATTTTTGGTTCAAACAAGCTATACGTGCAGTTTGGGCTAAGAGTTTCGGAACATCCTGTGTACATAAAGAATACTCTCAGTACCAATATTATCAAGAATTCAAATTCAGAGCTCCCTGTTTCTGGAAAAAACAAAAAAACAGAAAATACCAAAACCAAGCCTAAGCTCAGGTAGCAACCGGTGCCGGTCTATGGATCGTTAAACATAGGTAGGCATATTATAAGTACGTGATAGTAATTTGCTACTAGTGGATAGTTTGATTTAGGGGGCTCTTACTAATTTTAAGAGAATGTTAAAATGAGACAAGAATTGAAACCACTATTTAGGAAACGAATGGGGAAACTCAAGAACTATATTTTCACATGCACAATATTCATTCATACTCGACTTAAAAAAAACTTATAAAGATATCATGTTAAAATAATTTTTCATTTCATTGCTTTTTAGTTGAAATGCTTTAAATCCATAATATAATGTAGACTATTGTCCAAACATACATATTTCAACTGAGATCCAAGCAATATTAAGATGGGGTTGTATAAATAAACACAAATAGCTCTTCATGAATCAATATTGTTATGTGATATACTATGTTGGGTGTGTAGTCTAACGAGTCACATATGAAATATTATAGCAGATGAGGTCGGTGCTCAGTGCTTTGGAAAGGTTAACTGAGGGTGTATTTCTTTAAATTACCAGCCCTGTAGTTAAGTGGTTAGTGCACCTGTCTACGAGTCCCGGGCTAGATTCCCGGCTGGTACCTTCAGTATTTTCCCCTTAAAACAACCAACAAACGGTCACCAGGGTTTGGTTAGTTAGGCTTAGCTTAGGTTAAGATCTACATTTGCTACACAGAATCATATTCACTATCATCATCACCTCATATTATCGGGAAATGGAAAGAGCTTTCATGGAAAGGATGTACAATTAGTACATTCGGACGTCTCCTTGGCAACAGTAGATTAGTACTGGCTAAACTTTCCACAAACTGGGCTGTCGTAAAGGAACTCGACCATTGTTATCGGACTAATTATCTCCGTGGAGTAACTCGACATCCTCAAGTTTCCTTGTGACGTGGAAAAGTGAATGGATGAAAGGAGTTGGAGTGAACTGTCACGTGTTCTCTACTTTACACGCTATACACGAAAATGGCTGACTCGAAACAAAATACCAACTTCCACCTAGAGATTAGAGTCAATAGTACACACTCACCAAAAAAACATCAAACGTAGAAAATAAAACCGCAGCAACATCCTCTCGGGGAATCAAACAATGGGGTCCCCATAAAAAATAAGAAACACCACACCAGTATTCTCCCAGGTATTTGAACCAACGGGGTACACTTACCTATTAAAATGAAAAATGTCAAATGGTAAAAAATGGTCAGGATTTATACTTAGGGTCAATGACCTCAGGATTATGAAACCTGAACAGTGATCAGGTGGGTTTGAACATGAGCACGATTGTGTCACACCAGCTGGCATCCCAATAACTTACCTATATTAGGAATGACGTCACTGTTTTTATCGTTTGGGCCCCCTGCTATCCTCGATATACATAGTCAAGTGTATTGACATCTATTTAAATTATCAAAAAATTTCAATTAGTGATGCTGGTTTATAACCTCGATGTATTGCATTTGGTCTTTTAAGGACGATTCCTACCTGTGACGTCATGGCAAGTGAAGATAAAGTTTCCCATGTTAGTGAGCTTACGTTCTATTAAACGAGTATTAAATAAGTAAAGTTGAAACAAAAGCTATAAATTCTTAAATAGTTATAAAAATAGTGATAGAGTGTCTCAAAATTATTATTTTCATCATGAAGTAGTTTTTTTGTAAATATAATTTTCTTATATAAATTATCATCTACAACTTAGGCTATTTAGCTTGGTCGCAAAAAGAACCCGTAGGAATCTTCCTGCCAGGATGTAGATTAAAAAATCCTGTTTTAGCATATGTCTACTGTAATTATATAGAATTATACACCCCAGTAACTAATTATTCACATTTGTATTCAAAATTACGATATTATAAATGAGAGCAGGTAGTAAAATTTATTTGTGTTAAGTTGTTAAGTTGCAAGGTATGGCGATATCATTTTACGTCTCTGTTTGAAAAGTCAACGCAGTTTTTTTAAACAGAAAGGCACATGAATGACCGCACCTTTTTTTTTTAAAGAAGCTTCGCGAAGGTAATGTCGATAGATATTTCTCTTCAGGGTAAACATCTAAAGTCTGTTCACCGTAGGAATTGTTTTCTGAAAGGCCTTTTTCCCTACCAGAAAGCTATTATATAGTAGGATATTGGTAGGAAAAAAGACCTTTCAGAGAGTAATTCCTACCATGAATGGAGTATACTTCACTTTCCTTCCTGACGAGGACCCGTGTAGATGGACTCTATGAAATCTTAATACGTGTTCTAAATCTCACGTGTGGCCAATTACCGCGTAATGACGTGATAGTCAGAATTTTAAATTAAAACTTACAACGTGTGAAATATCTAGCAAAAAACTGTTTATCTACTTAAAATAAAAAACTATAAAAGACCAGAACTTTTAATTTATAAAATAAGACATCATCCCTCTTTAATTACCATAATACAGGATAGCAAACTTGTACCCAATTCAATCATTATATCAAATATCACACTAATGGTGGCAGGACAAACATTAATATATCAGGCTAGCTCTCTTAAACATTACACTATTTAGAATAGGAAACAAGAAAAAGGTAATTTTAAAAAGCAAGTCAATGTTTTCAAGACGCAAATAGTATAGTGACTTTGTAAACTCGTCAGAAGAAGAGGGTAAATATTATCAGTAGATAAACAAGAGGCGTCACAGGGGTAACTGCTCATTTTCTTCCCTTTTTATTTCATGCATTGGTATCTAAGTGTGAGTGCTTAGGTTGCTTGCGTCAAGCTAGGATGCAGCACATTTCGCAAAATAGCTTCGAAATCTCCACGTAGGCAACGTCACTAACACGATATTGAGACTCGGATGAGTGTGTGTCCATAACAATTACTATTATATATATATTCGTTGGAATCCTTGGAATATATATTTTAATAAACTCAATAGTTGAAAATAAATATGTGTGTATGTGAAGGATGTATAGGAGAGATTTAATTTACAAAACACTATCAAAATATCTGTTGAAAAGTCAAGTCCTCTGAGAGAGAAGTATAAGCATCTCGTTGAACAATCGGTTGAACATTCAAGATTCCTGTGAAAGAACTTCAAGAATCTCTAATAAACAGTCAAATCTCCTGTGAGAGCGCTACAAGTATCTCCATTGAAAAGTTAAGTCCCATGTAAGAGAACTACTACATCTCTACTGAACAGTAGAGTTCCCTGTGAGAAACTACAATAATCTATGAACAGCAAGTTCCCTGTGAAAAACTATACTCTATGAAGAGAGTTCCTTGTGAGAAAACTACAAATAATCTATGAACAGCAGAGTTCCCTGTGATAAAACTACAGATAGCTCTATAGAAAAGTAGAGTTCCCTATGAGAAAACTAAAATAATAATATCTCTACATAGAACAGTAGAGTTCCCTGTGAGTAAACTAAACAACATATTTACTGAACAGTAGAGTTCCCTGTGAGTTAAAACTACAGATATCTCTTCTGAGCAGTATGAGATATTCCCTGTAGAGTGAGAACTACAGAAGTGGGTCAATTATTGAACACTTCAAATCCCCCTATCTGGATATATATAAGTATATATTTATCAGTCAAGTGAACTTTTATAAATAATATTGTATTTGATCCCATCAGTGTGTCTACATATTTTTGTCTCGTATCTACCTTCCATCCTACGCTGATACTGATACTGATAACCTACAAAAATGTCACTTTATGAATTTTCCGAGCTTTTATTGAAAGACAATATCTGGAGGCAGCCTGAAGAAGCCCCCACCCCCTTTCCACCTTTACCCTCATACTCTCTCTTTTTATCAGGGAGAAATGGGATCTGCAGGTATTTTCGATATTTCCCATGTGTCTTTTCCCCGACAAGTAAAAACACTTGCAACCGCTACCAAAATATGTGAAACACTGACTGAGTGTTGATACAATATGTATATTATGTTTAATATATGTTGAACCTTTTGATTTATTTTTTTAGTGTGAAACCCCCTCCCCCTGAGAAATAATAGGCATGGAAGTAACAAGAAAAGATTGGTTTTATTCATTAACAATGATAATATAAATATGACAAGTACAAAACTTAGTAGAACGGAATAGACAGGGAGTGTCGTTACTCATAAAGGTCAGACCTGAAGCGGACTGCCATACGTACACTCTCACGGTGAAGCCAGCAAAGAGTTGTAGTAAGCACAAACTGAACTTTGTATGTGGCCAACAATGCAACAACCCAAACATTATCGATATTGATAACCCAACCTAATCTAAGTATATTAACCTTCAAAGGTGTCAAAAATAATAAAATAGCACAATAGAAACCCAAAAATTGCTACCAGTAAGCGTCAAACATTTATTATACAACATTCGAAGATATCCCCCCGAATGGTACATAAATTTAACCCACAAACTTTGAGCCTATAAGCGTAAAAGAGACCTAACAACCAGAACATGCAGTTAACATAAAGTCATTTATCATGATTATCTGATTATATTGAGCTTTGTCATGATTCCTTAGTCACCTCCTAGTGTCTCATTTATCTTATGGGAAATAAATTAATTGAATATAACAACAATGGATATACATATTTTAGATGTCTAGTGACTCGCCATCTCGTGGCATTAGGTTAAGTGCCACAGGAAATAAATACCTCAATAACCTAACCATATATACAAAATTTAAGAATAAAAGTCCCGCCAACCAGTGGCTTTTAAGCAATTTAATAGGGAACAATAAAAGCCAATATTTTAACAATAATAATTTTTAAATACTAAGTCCCCTGCCATCATCTTCTGATAACAATTTGTACTTTAAAATAAGAAAAGTTACGACACCATGATAATTCGAATATTATTTAAGATTTAATTACCCTGCCATCTTGTGGCATAGAGTTAAATTTACCTATAAATAGACTACTTAGTAAAGTACCATCTATCCATGCAAGATGGCCCTAAACTATATGAGTGCGCCTTGTAACGCTAACTGCCAAGTGATTTAGCATAATCTACTTTAAAGCTCGAGTAAAATTAATTTCCCCGAGAGACATAATCCAAAAATGAATCTTGGATTAATTCTAGCCCATTAATTAAGAAAAATCCTCAACCAAACCCAACAATTAAATTTATATTTCCAGAAAACAACTTTGAAAATATTAAAATAACCAAGCCAAAAGGTAATTCAGAGAATGGCGCTAATTAAGGCTTAATATGAAAGCATCGCTTACCTCATCCAAAGACCGTGGTACAATGAGTAGCCACACTAACAAAACACAGCCATATATAGTGAATAAGCGAAATCACATTTAACAGAGAGTAGGTGAAGGTACAGATGGGAGGGAATGAGGGAGAGGGATACGAGATCCAACGGGAATGGTCTGGCAAGACCGAAAAACAGGTAGATTGAACCAAAAGAGGGGTGGGGGCAAGTGCATTGAACGGCACTGACAGAAGAATTCAAATAAAGGGGGGTGGGGTGTTCGTGTAACCGCCATAACTTTTTTCCTGGGCGTGGCCTTCTTTCACTGGTGGAGCGTCGCCTCAATACCTCTGCTAAGTAGAGTTCATAGTTCGCTCAGGGCTGGCGGTGGAGACCAGGTTGAAGAAATGTGAGTCCAAATGAGTTGGAGGGTGAGTGTTATGTTACATAATGGTCTTGTTACTTATAACTTGTTACACTAGTTACTATACTTATTTATTTAAGATTGGTGCACACTTGTCCGCATCGCATCTGATCGGCTCCTTTCTTAGTTGATTGCCTTGCTCCTCCTATGCTCATTGAAGTCATGGAGGTATCTAGTGAGGATAACGTTATACAGTGTGTCTTGCTTGCTCTCGGCCCCTGAATGATTCTCATACACCAATTGCGTCCATTAGTTTGGAAGTTATAAGGGAAACTCAGAGGCTGAGAGTGAGTGAAACAACATATAGTTGTTGCCTCTGGATGCACTGCAGCAGATGTGAGGAAGGAAAAACTGAATCGAAAATAATCAGATTTGATGGAGTACCTTGGGGTATTTTTTATTTAATGTTTGACCTTAGACCTCAAATTAAGGGTAGCTTAGTGTTAAGATATTTTACTGTATTACAAATTTTCCTAAAATGTTTTTAGTGATTTTGTTAAAAAAAATGCATACCTAGAAATTTTTAATGACATGACAAATAGAACTGTATCATTGGTTTTTTGGCAAAAAAGTTTGACAAATAACATATATTACTTTTTTTTTCACAAAATTTGAAATAGGCTATTTTAAAAATGGCTCCAACAATTTAGTTCAAAATGTGTAGCCCATCTGGTGAGCTTCCTTAAATTTAAATAAACGTATTTGTTTGTTTTTTATATAAAAATTAATTCAATATTAGTCCATTGAAGAAAGATGTTTGAAAAATTTTATTTTTATATTCTTAAATCAATCGGAAATATTGTAACCATTACAATTTTAAAGCTCTAAATTATAATGAATATTTAGATTGTATGTGTGTCCTGACCCAAAAAATTGATTTTAAATTATGTCTGGCTGCCTGTCTCTCCCTGGCAACAAATCCAAAATGGTTTGATGGAATTCGTTTAAACTTGATATTTAGATTGTATGAGGTTATATCTCGGGTAATTATGTTGATTGTGAATCTAGCCCTAATATTAAGGTTAGTTTTAAATTACTGATATTTTTAAATTACGAATTACTCGATAATGCCTTTAACGATTTTGTTTTAACAACGTGAAGTCCCAACAGCGATTGGGGTGAGGTACAGTTAGAGAAAATACGGCTCCAAAACATATTCAGTTACTACAAAAATTCAAAAACATTTGAAACTGCGCCACTCTTTGTAATTTTCCTTCTCTTGTTTCAAACGAGGCTCCTGCGTGTCTCGGTAAGAAAAGGACAGAAGGGTTTTGCAATAATTTGAAATCTCATAGCCAGAAAGAAATGTAAGGCATAATTTAATTTTGAATATCATAACGTATAAAATTTACGAT
This sequence comes from Timema podura, assembly GCA_033556935.1. Taxonomy (NCBI): domain Eukaryota; kingdom Metazoa; phylum Arthropoda; class Insecta; order Phasmatodea; family Timematidae; genus Timema; species Timema podura. Next base: position 16,284,589 of record JAVRXN010000011.1, read on the forward strand.
ATTATATTATCTGAATTTAAGTGCTAGATAAAACTATATTATTAAAACGTCAGTTTTGAAATAAAAATTAGTCAATTTTGTTATGAAATACGCCCTAAGTACTTGATTGATTACCTTGAATTTTAAATTAAAATCACCTTAAATAAGCTACTAAATAAAAAGGTTTAGTGGCTGCCATATTGAAATGAATATTCATTTTGAGAAACTATTTACGTACTTCTTTTGGCCTGAGTTTAAAGAATGTCCCTGCCCAATTTCACAAAAATTGATCAATATATTTTGGTAGTTGTCTGGGTAAAAGCAGACAGAGTGTTTTTTGAGTAGCCACCATTTCTAAACGAAAAACCAGATTGAAAAACCATGTAACTACTTTGTTTGTGCGTTCAAAGAATGTCCTTGGTAAATGTTATTGAAATTAGTTTTTCTATTTGACATTTATCAAGGAACAAATATCCATACTGACAGATTCGATCAATTAAACCATTGTGGCAAACGAATAAGTGAAGTACGAGTCCATTACTTCGAGGGGAAATTCAGGACCTAGTTTGTAGCAAACCATTAACCATGAAAGCAATACACAAAGATTAATCCCAGCGTAGAGCCACATAATCATTGTTTTGAGGAATATAACCCCAGCAGACGCTCAAGCTATAGTATGCACTATAAATATATTTGTTGATGAATTAATAAGAATATTGTAAATTAGATTACCTCTGCCTCATTTTGGTCAGCCACACGAGTGAATTTCAATATTATTGACTGACTGCAATGGATCTCGCCTCTTAAGTTTGCAGTCTCAAGGTTTGAGTTAACAGTTTGGACTACATACTTAACGAGACAGGGATTTTCATGTCGGTGTTTAAATTAATTTTACTGTCAATCTTTGTCTGCAGTGGGCAAACATGTTGGCAAAACATGTTGGTCAAACATGTTTGTTGAGCAGAAATACTATCGAAAAATTCTTTTTGTCCAATAAGAAGTTTGCTCAACTATTATACATGCTTAATAGCAGTGTTTCTAACAAACATTATATGTTTGCGAAATCTAGTCCTGGAGCAGCCCCTTATTCAGTAATTATTGTAGTATATGTTAAAACGGTTGGATTCATGATGAGTGATGTTGAGGCGCGCCGTTGTCTAGATCGCATTGTTGTATTTTATGTAGGGATTAGAAAGTTATGTCCTCATAAGAAATACACAACACTTTCAAAAGCTATTATATCAACATTTTAAGTTTGGGCAGGTGCCTTTAAACTATTTAATGGACCAAACTGTGCCATTACCAAATTTTTAACTAACCCAAGAATTCCATGCTCCTCTTCTTCCAAGAGCTGGTGTTGTTCATCAAAAAACTCATAGGCAGGTGATACAGTCTTCGGGCTTTTCCATTTCCAATGAAAACTCATGGTTTTTTTTATTTTCCTAAACCTATTTGCAATATTTTCTTTGTATCATCTCTTTCTGCTGATTTCTTGATCCTGGCGTAGCACGCCTTCATTATTTTATATGCTTCCTCTGCTGCTTCTGCCTTCTTTTTTTTTAGCCTTAGCAGAGACCAAAGATGATAGGATACGCCATCATTAGCTTTGTCAGAGGATGATGGTAGCCCTGGAGTTATATTCAATAAACCATCATCTACATAGTTGTCACGTTCTGTTTGAGGTTCAGGTGGATGCATTCTGGAGAATGTCTGCCTGATTGTGGTTTTGGTTGCTCAAAATATTTTAATCCCAACCAAAGTTTATTTTACTCTATCCCCATCCCTGACGTGGCCATCACCAATTTTTCTCCCTTTTATACTGAACTAAAGGGCTCTCGATTGATTTCCTGACTTCATATAGGTTATAAATACTTCATTCCAAGGTGATACTGGCTAGCGCATCTTTTTTTATACTTGTTTTAATATTCTTTATCATTGTGGTCTCACGACAAATGGTGTGTCTCATACAGCTGAATTAAAAACACTAAAGCTATTTTAGTCCAGATGTCTTTACTCATCTTACTACCACAAAACCGCATACACGTATACAAGATATAGTCACAATTTACAAAATTTCACTGAAAATAATAACAATAGGTATGGCAACAGAATGTATATTACGACAGTTAGTGATAAACTAAACAAAAATTTCGTTCTTGAAGTGATAGATTAAAACAAAATAAGATGTTAACGCCTCTGCCTCCCCTAAATGAACTTGTTTTGTTTGGTGAGGCGTACACATCAACAAAACACCAGGATTGTTTGTCAAACCTCACAATGTTTGTTGAAATTTAACAAAGATGTTACCCGCCTCTGTGGCGTAGTTGGCAAACGCGCTAGTCGTGTTGAGCCCGACTGCTGAGGACGGGAGATCGAGGTTCGAATCTCGGTCGGGTGAACTGGGGGTGGTTTTTCCTAAATGGTTTTCCACTCTCCCTCCACGCAAATGCGGGTTCACTTCCTCTAAATTCAACCTTCCCAATTCCTAATCCATTAGCGTAATTAGTACTTAAGCGTATAACCCGAACGGGTAGTAAGACGCGGTGCTAAAAAAAAAAAAAAAAACAAAGATGTTTATCTAATATGTTTGCACATTGTTGGCCCAGTGTGTACGTAGTTTCATGTTTTCCTCCACCAGTGTAGTTATAATCAACGCCCCCCCCCCCCATCCAGATAATTGGTGAACTACCCAGTTATGATTGTGTGTATAACTGAGTTATGCTCCAACCTTCTTTTTTTTCAGTCTTTGCCTTGTAATATGTTCATCAATATTTTTTAAAGAAAGTATTTAATAATTTATATTAATAGCCCCTAGGCCCTAATATTATTTATGTTTTGTATATCTTTTTTTAATATGCATAAAATGAATTCGGAGTAGTCATTACAACAGGGAGCTATTATGAACCATCTTGATTTATATGAGAGTAGTTGATTATTACAAATATTCAAGCAAATACTACCATTCTTGATTCATTGCACCAGCATATAGTCTACCAATTACACACCATTTATACATTATACAATATATACACCTTAAAGAGTATGTACAATATACACACACAACTTACACCAATAACATCATTTAACCACACACTATACTGACCCAATACATCTCACACATCACCAACATCACATACCTATACAACAACACACATATCTACGAAAGCACACGATGATAAACAGCACACACAAATCTACAACATATATAATCAATAAATCACTTTGTTCCTTTACGGAGTAAGCAATAAAATGTGCATATAGCTAAATAAAACGTTAACTCCGAAATTAATCCATCCTCACTAACTTTCTCCACACTTACCTATCCTTGAATACTCCATTCGCTTCAATAACATCCATATTCCGAGTCATGCATGCTCTTTTATTTAAAAAAATAGTTAAAATATGTCTCTTTTTCACACATTATTCTACTACATTCAGTCACGTATTATATGATGTACCCCTTCCTTTTAATTCACACACATTATATCTTCATATATTATATGCATCATCCCTCAATCCACACTCATCCTCTCAATATGCCCAAACCAGCATTAGACTCCTTTTTCACATTGACCTATTGGATTCCCTTTCAAACCATACTCCTTCAGCAGCCATTAATTACCGACTCAGTCCATACTAGTTTTCCCACATACATTTCCTAGATATCTCATTCCAACCGCATTCACCTTGCTCTTGTATTTCTACTGACCAACCCACATCCATAAAACAATGTTGGCGTCAACACACCTTTAAATACTGCTATCCAGTGGCGCAGGAACGTTTTTAATTGGGGGATAACAAAAAACTTTACCCCTAAAACTGGATTTGTGTAGAAAGGACTTTGTCACTCAACAGATATATTTAGGCGCTTGGCACTGCACATATAATAATGGCAAGCGCTTTTTATGATGTAGGATCGTTAATGATCATCCTCAGAATTTATTCCCACCTCTTTATGGACTGATATGTTGTTTACTATTAATATTGTGGTATGTTTTGCTGCCGTGCTCTTAAGATGTTCAGGTGTGCCGTGCCACGCACCTAGCTTCTATGCAATTTGTTGTACAGTCATGCTTGCACAGCTTTGCCCTCCCGGAGCTGTACGCCGTAACTTTGAACACAATTTAATGGTATTAGAATAGTTTGTTGGATGTAAATGTATAAGAATTTTGTATTAATTTTGGTTCAAAAAAATGTATATGTAGCTTGGGCGATGAGTTTCCGAACATCATATATATATATATACACACTAGCTTTATCATCATATTAATAGAAACAGAAACCTTTCAATCCTTCAGTTCAGTCCAGTTCAGTCCTTTGTATTTTAAACATAACGGCTTGAAAAGCTAGCAAAACAGAATCAAATTCCCCATCCATATTAGTATAAGCTAGGGATTTTAAAATAATTATTAAATACACATTAGCAATATTTAATTGTAGAATGTTATTAATAGAATATAACATTTTTGTTTTAATATTTTCAATAAGAAGTATTCTGTTTTTCATCCAGTGTGAAAGATAAATCTTGCTCTTGTTTGGGCATGTTGATAGGATAAGTGTGGATCGAGTGACGAATCAAATAAACGATGGTAGATTGTGTGGATCAAAATAAGAGTTAGGTCTAGCAAGATGTGACTAAATGTTATATACGAGTGTGGAAAAAGAGAAACATTAAGAGTTTTAAGAACAAAAGAGCATGTATGACTCTGTGTAAGGATGTTGTTGAATCAAAGGGATTTTGCAAGGAGTGCGGAGAAAGTTAGTTAGGATGAATTAAGTACAAAGTTGTTTTTGAGCTATAAACACAGTTTCTTGCCTACCTGTAAGGAAATGGTGTGTTTTGGTATGTATGTATTAATTTCAACGATTCTGGTATTATTATTATTATTATTATTATTATTTTAGCACCACGTCTTACTAACCGTTAGGATTGTGCGTACTTACGCTAATGTGTAATGGTAGGGTGATTGTGAGATGAAATGGAGGACCTACAGTTTAACGTGGAATCCGAACCATGGTGGAGGCCTGGCATTCCTCACATTCACAAGTTGTGATTAATACACGTCTTGTCAGAGGTGAAGGAAGGGTTTGGCAATCAGATAAATCTGTGCCGGTACCAAAATCGAACCCCTGACCCCAGCACAGAAGTCCGATGACACCTTACCACTAGATTACCATGTTACAGTTGGTATTATATAAAAACAATGAATTATTCTCTCATATACAAATTATTGTAAAATATATATTTACTTTATTTTATTCCCTTCTCCTTATTTGATAGTTGCTTGGACTTCTATGATTTTACACTATCTCCAGGTCTGAGGAAAACCAATGTAATTGTAAATAATTTATAGAGATATATTTAATATATATAATAAATAAACCTGAAGATGGTGTGATATAAATAATACCATCAAAACATGTCGTCATAGAAGACTAAGCTAATATCAAATAAGAAGATGGGAATAAAAATAAAGAAATATAATTTTGCCATTTGTTACTCCTTACCAAATCAAATATGAACATTATTTTTAAAGAATATTGTGACAAATTCCCATCCATTCAATAACCGACCCCACTGTGCAGAGGTCAGTTCATCTGGCTACGAGCCTAGGAATCTCGGGTTCAATACCCGGCTGGTACATTGAGTAATTTTACCTTAAGAGGAATGATTTCAACGGTCACAAGGGTTTGATTAGTTATGAATAGATTAAGTTAAGTCTCACACTGGATCTACAACTTTATAATAACTATAATCCCATCATCTGTGGGTACAACGTGCAGACAACCTCCTATGGTGTACCCTGGACTATATTATGTGCCAACAGAGTGGCTAATTGTCTACATAAGGCAACTGGACCTGCATGTAATGTTCCTCCCCCCAAGGCCGTAGCCAGTCAATAATTTCAGGGGGGGGGGGGTTTAGTGGGCCCATCCCCCAATTGACGGAGGCTAGAAAAAATTCTAAATAAAAGACTGTTCTATAAGCTATCTGAGGTGTTTTTTTATGGCAACACTACCCCCTAACTATCGGAGGCTAGGACAAATTCTAATTATTAAACGGCTCTAGAAGCTCTCTAAAATGTTTTTTATGGTAACATAACCCATTAACTGCGAAGGCTGGAAATTTTTTAAAAATAATAAACACCTCTGGAAGCTCTCTGAAGTGCTTTTTATGGTAACACAGCCCCCTAATTTGTACTTGTATCTTAATTTTGATATTGTTTGAACCATAAATAAAGCCATATATAATTTGTTCATAAAATTTCGGGGGGGGGGTTGAACCTCGAACCCCGCTGACTATGGCCTTGCTCCCAGCCAAATATACTAAACAATAAAGAAAATATTAAAATGCATTTTTTCTAATGTAAAATTATACTTAGAAAATACTTCCTAAAACTTATTTGAACCATTTTTTATTGTGTTTTAGTGCTACGAGATTCTTCAGGAAGCGCTGACAAAGCTAAAGGGGAAACCATCCCCTGCAGGTACTCCTTTTGAGACGGTACACACATACGTACTCAACCCCAAGTCCATAACTATGGGACAGCTGTATGGAGAATTTGACCTTCTTACTCACGAATGGTATGTGCATCACTTTCTAGGCACGGCGATATTGTGTTAGTTGGTCTTTTATGTAAGCGAGGTTTTTTTAAAAAAATAATGTGTTATCAGTCTCTTGCCATAAAATGCCTAATAAACCGAAAATAGTTTCTTAGTAAAGATGAATCCAGACCAGTGTTTCAATCAACACAATCTCTGTAAACTTTAATGATTTGGATCTAATTTGGCTAAAGTTAAACTAAAGAAGTAATATCTTTTATGTTTTATGAAAGTTGATGGTTATCTGTTAGATTTAAATTTTGGCAGATGTGCCAAATTAATGTGAAGTATTAATATTGTATTATTATTATTAGCACCACGTTTTACTACCGTTCGGTTTGTACACACTTACGCTAATGTGTGATGGTAGTGTGATTGTGAGATGAAATGGAGTACCTATAGTTTAACGTGGAATCCGAACCACGGTGGAGGCCTGGCATTCCTCACATTCACAAGTTGTGATTAATACACTCCTGTCAGAGGTGAAGGAAGGGTTTGGCAATCAGATAAATCTGTACCGGGACCGAGGATTGAACCCCGGACCCTCAGATTAATATTGTAGTCAAGTATTTTAAAATAAAGCCTACCTCTTTGTTTTTTGGACCGCATATGTTTGTGATAGCATCTGTTTCAATTACACAAAATCTAAAGTTGATGGAAACTCAAACATTTGTGAGTTTGCAAGCTATTTAATCAATTTGATAGAGCAGATAAATTTTTTATAAAAAATAGTATTTTAGAGAACAATAAATAAACACTATCAATAATATTACAATTATTTTTTTAGCACCGCGTCTTACTACTTGTTCAAGCTATACGCCTATGCGCTAATTACACTAATGGTTTAGGAATAAGAAAGGTTTAATGGAGAGGAGGTGCACCCACATTTGCGTGGAAATATCGTGTAAAACCATTTAGGTGAAAACACCCTCAATGCACCTGACCGGGATCGAACCCCTATCTCTCTATATACGGCAGTCTATTCTAACACAATATTAGCGAGTTAGACCACACGGCCAACGAGGCTAAGCAGGTAATATTACAATATTTTTTAGATTGAAAACGACACCTAGACACGGGAATTGAACCCAATACCTTTGGCTTTATTCCAATGCTCTAACCACTGAGCTATCCAAGAATCATCCCAAACCCAGGGTAGTTCTTTAACTTATTATTTTTAAAGGCAGAGTCTGTGATGGACGTGTGTAATAGTCAGCTACATATTATGTGTGATCAATTAAGATCATGAGCTATCAGATAACACAGCCACCATTTACTCAATAAGGTCTTGTGTTGTAAATAGTACATGACAACTGTACAACTCCACATAATTGCATGATGGATTAAATAACCAAGTTATTATATTTGCTAGTTACGGTTATAAGCCACATCTAAATATCGCGTTCTTTAAAGTGAAAAAAATGCCTTGACACGGGAATCGAATCCGGGACCTTTGTTTTAGTAGGACATAGTTTTAACCACTGAGCTATCGAGTGTCCTGGATATAGAACTACTCGTGGATAGCTAAGTGGTCAGAGCAATGGCGTACTAATCCAAAGGTCCTGGGTTCGATTTCCATGTCAAGGTGTAATTTTAAAATTTAAAGAATATAATATCTATGGCTATAGCCACAACTAACAAATATAATAGCTTTGCTATTTCTCCATCATAATATTACATAATTTAAACAATTATTTACCAACTTTATTCCCATTCATCTGTTCAGGACAGACGGAATTCTTTCCTCACTGGTGCGACTTGGTTCGTCACTACAGATCAGGACAAACGTTGGTACGTGTTGGATGGTCCTGTAGATGCTGTGTGGATAGAGAATCTTAACACTGTTCTTGATGACAACAAGAAGTTGTGTCTCAGCTCGGGAGAAATCATCAAACTACACGACAACCAAACTATGATGTTTGAGGTGGCTGATCTAGCCGTGGCTTCTCCGGCCACCGTATCTAGGTGAGCTATACGAGTAGCTAGAAGGTGGATTGTATATTAGGTACTCGTTTTGCTTGTGAGCTTGTGAGATGTCTTTTGCATGTGTATGTAAACTAATGTAATTCCCGAGCCGTTTTTTGAAAGGTCTTACCATTTAGCCACAAGATACCTCCAAAGAAAGGTCCGCACCGACTTTAAAGTTGCTCCGCCATTTTGAATTTTTTTAGGGGTTAGAAATTAAATTTTTAACTTTTAGGAATTTTTCCGTCGGTTAAAGGCTATAAGCTATAAGTTTGTCAAATTTTAAGTTTCTAGCTCATCTGAAAGTGGGTAAACATTAATGTCAGTGAGTGAGTGAGTCAACCATGTGGCTTTATAGTAGTATAATACATACAACTTAGTATACATGAACAATGTATAAACCATAGTCGGGTAGGGAGTCTTACACCTTATCTCAGTCAGTCTTTCTACTGAAATAAGTGGCCCGATTTCGAATCCCGGAATGGCCGAAAATTTATTATTGATGAATATATGGGTTCACCCTTTCCTTCATATTGGTAAATTTAATGGCCGGGGACTTACAAAAATTCAACAAAAGTGTGCGGTGGTCCTACGTTTCTTGGAGTTTATTCTGTTCAATGACGAGGCTAGTTTTACAGGCGAGGTGTATTCAACTACCATAATAACCACATCTGAGTGAGGACAACCCTTTTGTAGTGTGGCAGGACAAACATCAACATAAGTTCAGTGTAAACGTTTGTGCTGGAATTGTGCATGATCATTTCATTAGGCCACTATTTTTTACCTCCACGTCTGAAGGAGACGTTTATCTGCAATTTATTCAAAATGAATTGCACTAGTTAATGGACCATTTCCCTCTGGATGTCGTACAAAAAATGTGGTTTATGCACAAATGCGCCCCAGCTCACTTTAGTTGGAGAGTTAGTATTTGGATATCCGTTTTCCTCAAACATGAATTGATCACGAGGGATCTGTAAATGGCCTGTTCAATCACCTGATTTGAATCCAATGGATTTTTATCTCTGAGGACATTTAAAATCAATTGTTTACGCAACTTCTCTGCCTGATGTTGACGTTTTAAGGTGTATTGTAAATAGATGTGAGCAAATACATAATACCCCAGTGTGTTTAACAGAGTACGACAAAGCATGAAACACATGCTCAAAGGATGCATAGAAGCAGGGGGACACCATTTTGAACAATTTTTGTAACCAAATGTTCTACCTTGTGTTTTGTTCGTTTCTATTAAACATTTTCTAGTTAAATTGCTTATTAATTATTTGATATTGTTAAACACTCGAATTCTTCTCAACTCAGAAACTAAGTGTTTCTGGACCAATGTTTATATGAACTTTTTGATCGATAGGTCGATAGTAATACGCCCTAAAATATTTGACATCAATTAAAATACATCCTGTATATATAATTTTTAATATTTGCAATAATTCACTGTCATACTTAAGGGGACCTGACTGTCTAGTGGTAAGGTGTCAGACTTCTGTGTTAGGAGTCCAGCATTCAAATCCCAGTTCCGGTACAGATTTATCTGATTATCAAACCATTCCTTCAACTTTGGTAAAGTGTGTGCTTTCACGCGTTGTAAATGTGTGGAGTGCCAGGCCCCCATCGTGGCTCGGAACCCACGTTCGAGCTTTACATTTGATGGGGCAACAAGCAGCCCGCATTACACCCATCTACCCAAAGGTTATTATTATTCTGAATGATGGTAAAATAATGTTTGCATCGAATTTAAGGTATTAATATGCCAAAATCTTTTCCGGATACAAAATTTAATAAAACCACGAAATAATTAATAAAAACTTAGATAGAAATTAAAACAAGTGTTTGAGCTCAAATTATCATTTGAGAAGGAAATTTAATTTTCTAACATGGCATTAACAATCGCAAATAGTTTATGCTTGCAACAGTATTATTATATTTGGGTGTTTTTATAAGAAATAATTGAATAAACCAAAAAATAATATTTTATGTATTTTCTGTTTAGTATTCCAATGGAGATAGGTCACTTTACCTCCATTCCCTTCTTGTCAAACCCCCATTAAGTGCACCTGGTTGGTTACGGAAGGGCACTGACACAAAGTTCAGCAGTTGATAGTCCTGTATTGGTTGACACGAATGTTTTACAGTTGTATTATGATATGTTGAGATTGTGCGAGTTGTGAGACTGACTGACTCACAGATCATCAAGACCTATGGGGTATTTATACTTCCAATCAACATAGAACACGGAAAATTGGAATACGGTAGTACTTGGGATATAGACCTAGGTTATAGTATGAAATTTCAAACTTTCAACATGGTTTCCCAAAATTGGGGAAGGGGTTTATGCTACTTGACCAAGTCAAATTAAAACTTGAAAATTCGCATTATTATTAGTACTTTGAATACATACCAAGAGTAAAATATGAAATATTATCTTTCAAACATGGTTCCCAAAATGGTGGTATCGGCGAGGGGATGGTTACTGGAACAAGTCAAATTAGAACGTTGAAAATTGGCATATAGGTAGTAAATTGGTTATAGGGCAAGGATAAAATTTGAAATCTCAACTCTTCAACATGGTTTCACCCGCCTCGGTGGCGTAGTTGGCTAACGCGCAAGTCGTGTTGAGCTTGACCGCCGAGGACGGGGAGATCAAGGTTCGAATCTCGGTCGGGTGAACTGGGGGTGGTTTTTCCTAAATGGTTTTCCACTCTACCTCCACGCAAATGCGGGTTCACTTCCTCTAAATTCAACCCTCCCAATTCCTAATACATTAGCGTAATTAGTACTTAAGCGTATAACCCGAACGGGTAGTAAGACGCGGTGCTAAATATATTATATTATTATTATTATTATTATTATTATTATTTATTATTATTATTATTAACATGGTTCCCTAAAAGGAGGGGGTGGGGTGGTGGCGGGGGAATTGAGGGTTACTTGAAACAGTCAACATAGAACTAGAATGAAAATGAAAACGAAAATTTGCATAGAAATATAGTACTTGGAATATCTACTTTTCAACATGTTTCCAAAAAATACCAAATATTTTCCTCGAATCAATTTAAGTTTTCATAGAACTCTCCCATCTCTCCATCTATTTATTGTACGACATGATTTTAATAAGAATTAAGCACATGCCTCCTGATAGTAGGCAAATACCTACTTAAATAAACGTATTCTTATATATAAACTTCACAAAAAGTATTGATAGTTACTCAACAAAGCATTTATGTAAGAAACGCACCAGGCTCTACACTACGAAAATTCTTACTAAAGAAGTGAGACCTAAGAGAGTGCCAAGTTCAACTTGAAATGTATTTCCAAAGAACTTAAGTAGATGGCCTGGCGTTTGGTAACAGCACTGTGATTGGATAGCTCTGGTCACGTGACCACACCCCTCGCTCTATTATTGGCTGTTGGCTTTCCCCCTCTCCTCCCCTCTTTCCCTTTCCATTGTTCCAAATTTGTTTGTTCCTGTCCCTTATCTGTGCTATTTTTTTAATGTGTGCTCCTTTGTTTTTATGTGTGCTTGTTGTCCCTCGCTGTTGAGTCAGCCCCTTGTCTCATTCCTCCGCACTTGCACAGGCCGCGCCATCCAACCTCTCTACTGCCTGGACCGCTCCACAGTCCATGTCTTCGAAGACGTCCGTGACGAGTGCACCTCTATACACAGCGCCAAAGAGAACTCTGCCTCTATTGGCTCGCGTGATGGACACTATCCCTTCAATTTGCATGCACCAATGGGAAGCCCCTGTTTCTCCCATTGGACAAGGCCAGGCAGCAGTGGAGGGTATTTAACACGGTGATTCCTTGGTCTCAATACCAGTCAGCCAGTCAGACTTGGTCAGTTAGCCTCGGCTAATCAGTGGTGAGCCAACCTTGGGGAACCACACTTATACGAAAGAACAAATAAATCGTCATTTGCAGCAAGTGTCATTACTCTTCTCATTCCACCGCAATCTAGCCTACCTCCCACCGCGACTTTACGTTGCCGGGACTCTATCCTCATGTTCCACCACGACTAACGTTGCTGGAACACACTCGCCTACCTTCTTCCTACCCACAAGTGTCTGACCACGACGTCACCGCCGTCGGGACATCAACTACATCAACCAGTATCCCCCAAGTCGAAGGGATGGAGAACATGCTTATTGGTTTTTATGTGTGCTCATTGGTTTTCTATATCTGGGTAGGATTGGGATGGGCGTTGGAGTTTATTTTTTATTTATTAGCGTGCAGTTTGTGGCGTTGGGCACTCCTCTCGTGGCATCGCTAGGGAGGGCGTGACACGAACCTCTCCCAACGGCCGCTTAGCGTAGAGAGTGAGCATCCAGAAATGGCTCCCTCTCACAAGCCCCTGAATCTATTTTGGTGTCACAACCCTCCCTCTCCTCCAGGCAAGGGGTTTTTCTGGTGACGTCATCGCAACCCTGGTAAGACAAGACAAGTCGAGACAAGAATAGATCACGACCTTGAATGATCTCGCAATGGATTCTCCCTGATGATGCATACCTAGCGCCAGTTTGGCAGTTCACAAGAAAATTCGAGACAGGAATAGATCGTGACCTTGAAACCATGAACTAGTACAAGAGGTAGTTGACACTGTATCTTGCTCAGTGTCAGATGAATGATATCTCAACCTTCCCCCGGCAAGGGTATTTTCCCTGTGATGTCACAGCAGATTAAGCACAATCAGGAGCCTCGGAATCCTCAGTCAGGGGCCGCTATCCACCACCACAAAAGTCTACTAAAATTGGTTATATGGTATCGTCCGTCGACATGCCTGGATGTAGGTATCCGATATGCACCGCTTTTGGTGGAGGAGTGAGGTGGACATGTTCCGGCGTTCAAGTGGAGTTAGGGAGAGGGAAACTAGTGACAGTATACCTCAGTGGAGATTCGAAACCACGACCTCTCCCGTAATAACTAGATAAGTTAAACGCACCCTTTCTGGCTAAGCGTATATATGTATATATATTAAATAAGATAATGGAGTAGGAATGATTAGAAAATTTTCCGGATGGAGTACTACCAACACTTAACCCGGCAGGGATTAAATTCCAACACCCCGCTATAGATAGATGGGCTACACGCACCCTTTTCTGGCTAAACGTATATATATTAATTATGATAGTGGGGTAGGGATGATTAAGAAAATGTTCCGGAGGGAGAAATACTAACAGTTTACCCGCCAGGGATTCGATTTCAAACTCTTCCACCAGAATTAGATGAGCCTGACATTTAGATGGCGTCCCCATAGGGATTCCAACCTGTACCCCGCATTTGCGAGAGTGAAATCAAACATCAGTTAAAACTGGTCAACCGCTTAGTATAATTAGACAAGGTAGAATGTGTACCAGAACTTGGCTCAAATAAAACCTACCCCCAACCGGCGGATTACCGAGAGTACATCAGCACTCCTCGGTGGGTGCGTGAGCACAATTGACGAGTAACGGTAAATCTACATTTTTTATATGAACTGGCCGCTCACTGTCGTCAAATTTACACTTCGACAAGTCAAGACAAGAATAATCTCGAAAAACCCAACGGTGTCAGTTTGGAGATACGAAGTGTCGAGACAGGAATGTGTGATGTCACAATCCTACCAGATGACTGGCGCCAGTTTGGTGGCTCAACAATACAAGTCGAGACAGGAATATATCACGAGGGGAGGTCATTGACCCTGTCCATCTCGTACCACGTGGCGTCGATCAGGGGTGGATATATAGGGGGTGCGCTTGGTCGTCTATTTATAAGCGTTTGTAGAGCGGTTCAAGGTGGACAAGTCACAGCAGCTGGTAAATATTGTTGACGCCATGCAGACCATGAAATTGTGTGATCTAATCGTCGATCAAAAGTACTCGGTGGATAAATTAAAAGCAATCAATACAAAGCTCAGGAGAAGCATAATAGCCTATCTAGATGGCGAGTTTTGTTTAATTGTACCCTGTCGTTTTGGTACTCTAACAGATGAAGACGGTGCGAGCTTAATAACGAAAAACCGGTATTTAACTGCACCGGAGTAAAACCCAGTTTACCTGACATTGTGAACTTTGAACCCGTTTAATAGAGGGCAGAAAGGTCAAGCAGTTAAAATTAACAACATCGGGCAGCTGGGCAGTAAATACAAGTGCACAAGTTAAAGAAGTGTAATACCGTATTGCACAGTGGACCCTGCAAACCATCCAGCACGTTTAGCGGCCAGATACGCTCACCATACTTAGAACCGGCTATATTAATTTAATATTTGTGGGTAATACGGTTGCGGGGCGTGCCTATATGACAGCAGAAAATATTCACAGTATGGCCGTGAGTAATAGACATGTAATTTACAAAGTAGTGAACCACGGCAAAGGGGAGCGAGGCTACATCGTGTTTTGTGTATCTACCTGTCATACGATAAGAGCAACTAAAGTACACCCTACGAGAGAATCGAAGAGTCTTACCTGTGTGATATGACATGTGATGTGTACAATTTCCATAAAGGAGACGTTGTGGCCGTATTGTCCAGGCCTCCACCAACCTTCGAGCTCCACACCACCTACCACAACCCTTCACGAAGCCGCAGCCACCCCCCCCCCCAGAGTCCACCAGCGTACCCGCCGCCAGAGTCACCTGAGTACTCACCGCCAGAGTCATCCGCCTACCAGACATCAGAATCAATACTAACAGCCAGATTCACCCGCGTGCCCACCGCCAACGGAGGAGGAGGTAAAATCCGTAGAACACATAAATCTCGAGTATTTAACAATGTACAAAATTATTTCAAATTTTAAAATTATGGGTGAAACTCCCGATGACTACATAATTGGTCATGGCAGTTTCGATAACGTCTTCTTTCCAACGTATGCCTATTATTTGGATTGTAAGCGATTAAAATCAAAACCACGCCGTATGATATATCTTGGAGGACAAAGTGTAATGTTTAAACGTGAATTAAAAAACATGGCACGCTCATGTTGTCGTGAAACTCTTCTGACATCATTGGAGCTAGTGGTGACATTTTGAAAAACATGAGAGGGAAACTCAGTTTGTGAGTAGAGAGAGCTGCCACTTGAGCGACAGTGTTTTTTTCTCCCAGGGATATCTCTTTCGCTGCATCTCCAGTTGCCATTATGTCATTTAAATGCGCCATTTGTGAAGGGTCCTACGCAAAGCTCTCCAATCTTATTCGATACAAACATAAATGTCATCAAACAGATCCAAATCCTGCTCACCAGGAAGCCTGTTGGGTCAAGGAGGTATT
The DNA here is from genome assembly GCA_033556935.1 of Timema podura. Taxonomy (NCBI): domain Eukaryota; kingdom Metazoa; phylum Arthropoda; class Insecta; order Phasmatodea; family Timematidae; genus Timema; species Timema podura. Next base: position 16,300,388 of record JAVRXN010000011.1, read on the forward strand.
GTGTGGTGCGTTAAACCTGATCGAGAACGAAGAATACGATCGTGCCAAGTGCTTAAGGTGATTCGTCAAGCAAGCTTCTCCTAGAATGAATAGGTTATAACATTTTGACAGGGAATTTTTAACATGGTTGAAAGGGGGGGGTGTTGTGTTGTAAAGAGGGGTTGGGCAGGTGGAGTGGAAAAGTAAGCTGGGATTGCCAGCTCTTTGTTCACTACAGTGTCATAACGCTACCGCTTTTTTCTGTTAAGGAACTTCTCTGTTATTTAGTAATTTACAACATGAATTGTCACTTCATGGCTCACCCGGGAGTTGTGGTCTTGAGTTTGAATCCTGGTTACTAAGATTCATAGAATATTAATAATTTAAAATAATGAACTTAATACACGTGTAGCAAAGTATTTATTGTACCGAATACTATTAGGCCTATATTTACAAAATGTGTTCTTAGAAGAAAAATCTATTACTAGGCAATTTAATTAAATAATTTGAGTGGTGAAAGTTTAAGGGTTCTTTTATTATTCTTTTAGCACTGAGTTCTTACTATCCATTCGCGGTATACTCACATGTACTAATTACGCTAGTTAGTTTGTGATTAGGAAAGCTGAATTTAGAGGAAGCGCATTCGCATTTGCGTAGAGAGAGAGTGGGAAATAATTTATAATAAGACTACCCACTGTACACCTGACCGAGATCGAACCCCGATCTCCCTGTCTTTAACGATCTAGTCTACGACGAGAGTGACGCCTTAGAGATCATGATGGACTGGAGCAGGTTTTAGACTTCTTTATTTGTAGTAAAAAAGTATTACTTTTCGTTATTATTATAATAGTTAACAGAGCTCATGATTGACATCTTACAAACCGGACGAAAAGCTGTAAAAATGTTTGAAGGCCACGTAGGTCAAGTGGCCTACAAGACTAGGACCAACTGGTCGACAAGCTTATGCATAAGAAGGCAAAGTGATCGACAGCCAACTGGTTGAACAAATAAATAAAAATATTTCGTATCAAGTGATCGACACGTTTAGGACCATATGATAGGATATACAACTGTTTGACTTGAGAGGACCTACTGGTATGCAAAAGTCGAGATGGATTAATCAATTGACCGACAAGTTAATACATTACAAACAACGTGTTCGACAACAAAATCGTAAATGGAAAATAACAAGTAAAGTCTATGAAATATTATTTTTAATACAATTTATAACTTTAATAAATACCCACATTTGTGGTCACATGGTCTAATGCGTTATTCGCATTCCTTATTCTGCGTGTAGCTCAAACGGGGAGTGAGAGCTAATGAAAAAAAACAATTTAGTGGATTTTTATCACCGCGTCATACTATCCGTTCAGTTATATGCTAATTTTGTGGATTAAAATCATTATTAGAAAGGCATCAATTTTCTAAGTTGGTCTTTTTGGGTTAACCAGTAGGCTGTTGATCATTTTGTCCGCATATGCATGAGTTCAACCAGTTGGTACAAGTCATGTCCTACTCGTGTAACCAGGCTCCGGGACATCAAACAATAGTAGATTATGAACCAGTGGTAACAAGCCCCCGGGACATAAAATAGAATATTATGAACCACTGGTAACAAGGCCCCGGGATATCAAATAATGGAGTAATATCAACCACTGGTAACAAGGCCCCGGGACATCAAATAATGGAGTATTATCAACCACTGGTAACTAGGCCCCGGAACAACAAACAACAGTGGGTTCCGAGTTGAAGCTGTAATTCAAACTAAGATTCTTAGTGGATAAGTTGAATGTCTGATTTGGACTGATGTTAGTAGGAAGATCATTATTTGACAGCTATAAAAGTTACTAGAAATGGGTCACTAATTCATACGTCAAATCATGTGATCTACAGCTGAACCTTTGATAAAGGCCTATACTATAATATTTACATAAGTTATAGTCTGAACTGACTAAACTGACTACACTTTTATATCGTCAGTGCACGTGGATATAATATCATGAGCGAGGGACGAATCCTGGATAACTCAGTGCTAGAACATTGACGCGCTAAGATCCCGGGCTCAATTCTACTCTAATGTCAAGGTGTCATTTTTCAACAAATTTAAATTAATTAAATTGTATTATCCTCCATCGGACATTCCCGTAATTAAAACGATTTTGCAGCTTGTGTGTTGATATTCATTAGTAATTACACAGGCCTGCAATGAAATTTTTTTTTAATCTAAACACTGATTTTATAGATTTTTTGGGTGCTGATTTCAGTAAAAATAGTTAAAAAATTCCATCACGTAACAGTTTTTGACAAACTCAAATTTTAGATTTTAATATTCAACCCTTATTGTGTATTAAGCTTCTAAGCAAAATATGTCATATCTTAAAAAAAAAATTTAGCCTTCATCTGATCAAGGTGTATTATAATAAAGAGGTTTCAAATAGAGAGGGGAATGAGGGATGGAAGGGGGGGTTATTTGGGAACAATGAGTGGCAGTGCCATGAGTCATAAAGAGAATTTTAGAAACATGTTTACTGAGTTTCTTAAGACAGTGATTAAGATAACGTGATGATTCACTTCATTTGGTTTTCCCCTCTTCATATTAAGACTAAGGGATAAAAGTGATGATTCACTTCCTTTTTGTTTTCCCCTCCCCACATTCTTTCATTTCATTTCTTCGAATGTTTACTCAGTTTCAACTCAATCTTTGAGAGACAAGGTTGTCACATACAGTGTAAAATCACTGCTCAAGCTTTTTTCCATCAGCTGTTGAGTTTTATTTGTGGTTTTAATCTGATTTTAAGTGTAATAAATGGCTTCAAGATCTTGTATTAATTCAGCTAACCGTTTTTGTTACATTTGTGGGGACTTTGTAGTAAAGAAACAACAAAGAAACATTACAGATTTTGTTGAAAAAGTGTACTATGCATATTTCGGTGTGAAACTTTGTGACCAGGATAACTCGTGGGCCCCACATAAAGTGTGCTCTATATGTGACAGTGGTCAAAAGGTAAGAAAAAATCTTTTCGTTTTGGGGTCCCAATTATCTGGAGGGAACCCCAAAATCACAGTGATGACTGTTACTTTTGTTCGTGTAACGTTAAGGGGTTCAATTTAAAAAATAAGAATGATATTTTATATCCAAACCTTCCGTCGGCTATGCGTCCTGTACCTCATGGCCAGGAATACCCATACCTACATCTCTAGATAAACTAGAGGAGATTCCCGATGACTCTGATAAGGAGGCCCATGATTTTGATGAAGAATTTCAAGAAGTTTCAGAAAGCAGCAATCCCAAACTTTTTTCACAGATTGAATTGAACGATTTAGTCAGAGACTTGGGTATTCTTAAAGATTCTTCAGAACTGTTAGGATCAAGGCTAAAGGAAAATAACTTATTGGCTCCAGGTAACTCTTTCTCTTGGTTCAGAAACAGAGAAAAATATTTTATTCCATACTTTTCTCAAGATGGTGACCTGGTTTATTGTAGCAATGTCCCTGAATTGATGGTGAGGTTTAACATACAGTATGACGTAAACGAGTGGAGGCTCTTTATTGACTCGTCAAAAAGAAGCCTCAAAGCAGTGCTTCTCCACAATGGTAACAAATATGCTTCCGTACCAGTAGGGCATTCTGTGTACTTGAAAGAATGATTAGAGAATTTAGCCTTAATTTTCACCAAACTGAATTACAATGATCATGGATGGACTATATGTGGTGATCTTAAAGTACTTTCCATGCTTCTTTGGCAGCAGGGAGGTTACACTAAGTACCCTTGCTTCTTGTGTGAATGGGATAGCTGGGATAGAAGGCAGCACTGGGTTAAAAAAACTGGCCATGTAGGGCTACATTAGAACCTGGAAACAAAAATGTAGTAAGGGAAACCTTGGTTGATCCAAGAAAAGTCCTCCTGCCTCCTCTTCATATCAAGCTTGGTTTAATGAAGCAGTTTGTAAAGGCTCTCTCAAAAGAAGGAGAGTGTTTTAAATACTTGTGTAACAAGTTTTCTGGACTGTCAGAAGCGAAACTGAAAGAAGGTGTTTTTGTCGGTCCAGATATCCGGAAACTTCTGAAAGACGAAGTCTTTGAAATAAAAATGGAAGTTTTTTAAAAAGATGCCTGGAAAGCTTTCAGAGAAGTTGTAACGAAATTTCTTGGAAAAAATAAGGACCCCCAACTTCAAGTTAATAGTGGAAAACATGCTCATCAAATTCAAGGACTTGGGTTGTTCGATGAGCTTGAAAGTGCACTTCCGAATTCCCATTTGGACTACTTTCCCGAAAATCTTGGTGCTTTGAGTGAAGAGCAAGGGGAAAGATTCCATAAAGACATCAAGGAGATGGAACGCAGATACCAAGGCAGATGGAACATCAACATGTTTGCAGACTACTGTTGGATGCTGTACAGAGAAGAGCCGAAAGCTGTCTACAAGAGGAAAAGCTCAAAAAGAAGCTTTGAGGATAAAAGAAAAAGGCAGTATAAGGACTTGTAAATCTTGGTAAGTGCTGAGAATGGCTTAGCTTTTTTTTTTGTAAATAAAACTATTATTTAATTTTTTTAAATAAATAAGTTTTAACCATTATACATAAACTGAGCCCTTTTTCTATATTTTGATATCCAATTTGTGAAAAATCCTTACGTGATAGCAAAAATCGGAGATCATTTTTGAAATCAGCACACCAAAAAACATAAGAATCACCCCTTATATTAAAAACAATTTTCAACAACCCAAATTTTGCAGGCCTGTGTTATTTAAGGAAGCCTTAATTCAAACTAAAACCATTTGTGGTGAATTTAAATGTATAATATAGTTCCTTACCAACTCCAACAAGTAGGGAGCTACAATGTCTTTAGCAAATGATAAATATATCCTACGTTTGTCATGAATTTATTACGTACCCAAGGCCGTAGCCAGCCAATAATTTCAGGGGTGGGGTGTTTGATGGACACATCCCCCAATTGCTGGAAGCTAGAATTTAAAAAAAAATGATAAACAGTTCTAGAATCTATCTGAAGGGTTTTTTTTTGCAACATAACACCCTAACTGCCAGAGACTAGGACAAATTCGAAATATTAAACACCTCTAGAAGCTATTTGAAGTTTTTTTGGGCCACATAACCCCCTAACTGCCAGAGCTAAGGACAAATTCTAAATACTAAACACCTCTAGAAGCTCTCTGAAGTGCTTATTTATGGTTACAAAGCTCCCTAATTTAGATTTCTATCTTAATTTTGATATTGTTTGAACCATAAATAAAGCCATATATATTTTGTTTTCATAAAATTTCAGGAAAGTTTGAACCCCCGCCCCCCACGGCCACGGCCACGACCTCAAAATATCGTAAAACAAGACTTTCATTGTTTTAAGTTTATACCGATTCTTGTTCGATTTCGCCTTTTTGTTTCGTTTTCTTGGTCTTGATGCACGTTGCTTTTTAGTGTTGAGCTTAGCCACGTTCAATAAACACGCAAAACTATGATTTTTTTTAAGAAAATGCCTAAAGGAATGAAGTACTCATATGAAATTAGATATATTTTCAAAAAATTTTAAGTTTTTATATACTTTTTAATGTTCAATTTACAACCAGTAATAAAATGAAACTCATATATTTTTATTCATTCATGAAGTTAATTGTAATATTCAGATAAACAATAGGTTTAAAATCATTACGCGTTTTTATGTACCAAGAGATGAGTTCCTTTGATACTTTTAGTTGAAGAATAAAACTAACACAGTAAAAATACTACCCAAGTGCCAAATTACTAGAGGAAGGAAAAAGAGACAAAACAAATGTCAAAGTTCGTCACTCAGGTAGTAAGACACTGTGCTATAAAAAAAAAGCACTTAAGGGTGAGTCATTAGTCGGAGACCTGGGTAGCCCGACCCTTCCTTGGTCGGATAGTCTGTGTTATTGGTATGTACAGCCAAAGCAAGAAGTTTCAGGAAATGGACATGGCAAATTTACGTTTGCATTGATCAACGCCGCACAATTAATAAAATAAAAAAGTAGAGTTGGACTAATAAACCAAACAAATTCGAAATAGCGACTCTATGTACAACAAAATGATATAAAAACAAAGTATCGGGGCATAAAACAAAAAGTACTTATATAAGATCAAAAATTATGTAATTTTACAACTATTAAATAGCCTATAAATTAAAAACTTATTTTATTTAAAATATTGTAAGTACTTCATTGCATACACTTCATATGCATGTCTAGCTAGAATAAATATAATCCCCATACATTAAATACTTTACCTTAAAATTAATACGTAAAATGGATAAAATAATAAATTTGACTACTTATAACTCGAGAACTGTAATGATTTGAAATCATTGAATCAATATTTATAGCTTATATTTATACACTTATTAAAATAATACAATAAAATTTTGATGGTCGAATGACCTTAAACGATCTTGAGAAAAACAAAAGTTATAACGTTGTGCTATCGGAAGAGGCCAGCAATGAACCGAACATTATTATGCTTCATGTTGTGGGAAGAGTAAGAACACCAGGTAAAACTTTGAATACATTGTCAATAGGCGTTCTAGCGCTTCTCAGTGCGTCCTGAACTATTTTGAAGGCGACTCCTGCTCATTTTCTAGATGGTAGAAGAGATTATACTCTCCCCTGATGCTTTTATTAGGTAAAAGTTCGATTAAATATTTTTCTTGCTATCACAATTATATAATTCATGCTGTACTCTAAACTCCTAACTTATTTACCTGTAGGGGTCACAAGTCCTAAATAATAATAATAATAATAATAATAATAATAATAATAATAATAATAATAATTTCAATTTCAATTTCCTTTATTATAGTGCTGGCCAACAGTCGTAAGACCTATAACAGGCCAGCACTGAAAAGCACACAAGTACATACCCTACAATACATACATTTACATAAGAAAACATGATAGACAAAAAATGGCCAAATAATGCCATATACCGATAAACAACCACGAGACAAAAAAGTAGTTAATAATGATAAGAATAAAAGTAACATTAAAAATAAATAACCAAATAGTGGTTAAAAGCAGTAACATTATGCAAAAAATAGATCAGAATATTGTAAACTTAAACAATGTAAACTTAAATAGTATTAAATAATATAGGCAGAACCTCTACAAGATAAATTATTGATACGGGATATCCTTAAATAACTCTCTGAGTTTAGCTTTCCTTTTATGATAAAAGTCGAATTCGACAAATCTAGAATTAACACTATGGACACAACGACCTATAGGGCTTACCTTGTAAGAGCTATTAAGAAAAAATAATTTTTATTACGAGAAGCCCGAGAAGGGATAAGAACGCCTACATGATCAAGGTCAAATTTGCAAGAAATTATGTTATTGAAAATATTAAAAACAAAAAGGGCATCACAATAAAGTCTACGCGAGAAGAGAGTTTGGAGCCCTAATAGGTTTCGAATTCTATCATAATCATAATAAATCCTGTTACTAAAGAATTTATCATAGCATGCAGCAACAAATTTTCTTTGAACGTTTTCTAACCTAAGAGAGTCAGTTAAGGTAATGAAATTCCAAGCAACAGTAGCATATTCTAGCTTAGATCTTACCAGGGCATAATACAGACATAAAAAACAGTCAACTTTCTTAAATGATGAAGTAATAAATTTAATAAGCCCAAGTAGTTTCAATGACTGGGAAATGACATGGTCAACATGATAGTGGAAATAAAGTTTGTTATCCAGGAGGACACCAAGATCATTAATACAAAGGGTGCGAACTATGTTATCACTGCCCAATTTATAAGTAAAAAAGAAAGGATTAGTTTTCCTAGTGAAAGATATAGATTTGGTCTTAGATTTATTGATAGACATTCCATTTTCCAAAGACCATTGTAGAATACCATTTACATCATTTTGTAAATCTATACAATCTGCAATTGATTTGATAGTTTTAAATAATTTTACATCATCAGCAAAGAGTAAATAACTAGAAGAGTTCAAATATTTACCAATGTCATCAATAAACACATTAAAGAGAAGAGGACCTAAATTAGACCCCTGTGGTATGCCACAGGGTGCTAAAAATGTATTTGAGCTGTGTGTATCAATTTTAATAATGAATGATCTTTCATGCAAATAACTGCTGAACCAATTTACATATGAGTGAGAAAGTCCAAAATTACCAAGTTTAGCGAGAATAATATTATGCTGACATAAGTCAAATGCCTTACTTTGGTCAAAATAAATAGCATCAACCTGACCTTGGGCAGAGACTTGAGGGGCAACATGCCCAAGGAATTCTACTAAATTAGTTACAGTAGATTTATTTTTTATAAAGCCATGTTGATTATCTGAAAATTTATTTTTAAGGTGGTGAAAAGTATGCTCATGTATGATTTTCTCGAATACTTTGGAGAAAGTGTTTAAGAGAGAAATTGGTCTATAATTACAAACATTTGTTTTTACCCCCTTTTTATAGATAGGTATGACAACAGATTGTTTCCATGTACGAGGAAAAGTTTCATTTGACAGGCTAATGTTAAAGATATAGGCTAACAAAGGGCTGAAAATGCTGGCACAGCCTTTAACAATAAAACTTGGAATTCCATCTGTCCCGGCAATAATAATAACAATATTGCTGCTTGTAAAAAACACTCTAAATTTTTTTTCGTGGCTGCACGCTATAAATGTTTTAAATTAATTAATTTCTGATTGTCAGTAAAAAACAAGTAAATTTTTTTTATTATTTTAATAATCCCTATAACATGCTGTTTGGAAAGTCTTGGATAATCAAAGGCAGGGAAGAGCTAGCTATAAGCATGTTACAAATTTGCAGAGATGAGATATAAAATAGCGCAGTCTTGTAAGTGTTATGTGAGTTAATATAACGTTAGCAACAACAAAATTTTGGTGGATCATATAATATATATTTATGAGTAGAAAGGCTAAACATTATATTATTATTATTATTGCAAACAGTTTTACTGTTTGGATAGCGTTTATAAGTTAACTAAATTTGGTTTAAGGTAAGGTGGCAAGCTCACACACACACGTATACAAACGCATTTAAATTATAATAATAAGCCAAACTTTAAACCACATGTATTCATTCTTCCCCATCTAGTGGATAAAATTTGTCATTATGACCTTTTCAATATCTTGTGGTAGCACGTACATGTACATATTTAATAAGTGTATTTATTACTACTCATACAATAATTTAAATACGCTAAGGGGGTGGGAATAATTAAAGTATTTATTAGGGGTAAGTGTACCCACATTTGCATGGACGAAGAGTTGGAAATACCCTCAGTTTGACAGGACAGTGTTCGAACTCCAACCTCCTCAACCGATCATACCAGACGAGCCCCGCTTAGTTACTTGTACAGCTCACAAGACCTAAATAATATCGATTTATGTCATCTATGTGTTATTATTATTATTTAAAAAGATCCCTAAAATATCTTGGTTGTAAATCCTTGGAGAATCAAAGTAAGGAAGGAGATGGCAACGTTGCCATATTTATTTATAAATTGTAATTGTTGTGACTTTAGATTGCTACCCAAAGATAAAGTAAAAGGATTTAATTGCTTTACTCTGAATGTTTCAACTTATCCATAATGTTTGAGAGTGAGCTTCCAAGCTAAATAAACTTTATTATAGGATAGGAGAGAGGATGTTTGGGTGTATACGTTAAAACACAAATATAGCCGTTTGTAATATTTAATTACACAAATAAAATTTTTACAAATAAATCTCACTCAGTAAAAGTATGCTTGGAATATTTATTTACACAAATAAAAGTTTTGCAAATATAGCTCATACCACGGAAAGTATAATGAAATATTTATATACCCAAATAAAAGTTTTAGGATTTTTTTTTACAAATATAGCTCACACCATGAAAGTTAAATAACAATAATAGTGTTATTTATAGGTCTAATTGTAGTTTTTGTAATGAGACAAACAAACAATTCTTTTAATGTAATAAAAAATAGGAAATGAATGTTATATTACAGAGATACAGTTTGTTAAAGTTCTAACTAATTTAAATAAAATATAGTGAAAAATATATTCTGGAAATAAAATATGAATGTTATGTCCAAAAGGTGAAAAAATCAATTATTATTCTTTAATAAAATTTCTGATTTAAATATGTGACCCATTAATAAGTACTATGTTTTATTCATAAAAACAAACAAACACATCCTTTTGTTGAATACAATAATCACTCTGTAAATATAAACTTTAAACCAAATTGTTCTAATTTAATTAACAAAACTTAAATTTTCAAAAATAAACTATTTGTAAATTACCCAAAGTTATTTGGTATTTGTAAAAAAAAAAAGGAAGGCTATTCTTATTTATCATGAAAAACTAATCCCAGATTTTCATTTTGAATTCAATTTTCCTGGATAATTTCCCAAAAATTCAAACTTGTTATATATTGTCGTAAGTAAACTACGCTTAAATTAGTTTATTTTAGATAAATAAAGAAATTGTGTTATTGATAATGTAAAAGAATTCCCCCGATACTAATTTTAAACCAAATCACTTAAGCCAATTTTTTGAATATTCAAATTAAAAAATAATCATCAGTAAGCAACCCAAAACAGAATTTACCCCCAATCACAAGTATACGGCTTAGTTTGTCATTTTAATGTCAAACACTCCATAAATAATGTATATAGATCTATACATTTTAAGCAAAATCATTATATCCATTTTCAAAATATTTGGAATTTTTAATAATCACTCTACAAAAATCATAAGTTAAATATCTAGGAAAAATTTGTTTATTTAATCCCTTAACACAATTTTTTTTTAATGAACTGGTTTCATAAGTTGTAACGGTTTTAATTTCTAGGGATAGTGTATTTATTAAAACCCTTAACACAATTAAAAAATAAATGAACCAGCTTTATATTTCCTTCAAACCATTAATATATTTTTTATAAAATTTAATAACTGTCACAAATTAGGGTTTTGTAATGCAGCAGGGACTATCAATTGGCTTATTTGTATTATTTAATAAACTCACTAACCAAATAATAGAAAATTAAATTAACAGTTTCTATATTTCCTACAAACCTTTAAAGTATTTAAATATTGATTTACGATCACACATTTTAATTTCAAAAGCTCATATTTGTAAAGATTGAGCGCGATCACTGAAGGGGCCGTGACCAGCATTTTATAAACCTATGGCTTGGGGCATTTAATTAAATAGTTTTAACAAATATTAGGCCTATATAAAATACCACTATGGAATCCTCCCCTCAGCTTTGGTCTGACGACACACACAGGTCTATTGGGGCAACTCCTTATAGTAGGAGTGGGGCAGGGTGTTTTGTGAAGGGTCCAATAGCTTGGTTGTGGTTGAAGGATAGTGTCTTGGTTGTCTACCTGTTGCGGAGGGTGTCTTGAAGAATTGTTTCTGTCAAATGTGCGCAATCTGATGTAGAAGGGAGGTCAGGTGATGGTGATGATGAGGTGGTGTACTTAAGAGTACGGTGATCCTTCTGCGGATATGCCGCAATCCCGCTGCTGCTGAGCTGGCCCGTTGCTAGTTGGGTGCGAGTCCAGTGCCGCAGGCGGGCGGGGCCGAAGAGAATAATACTCTCAGGGTTGTCCCTTGAGGCGTGGAGCAAATCCCCCGTTGTGTATCCGCATTCTGACATAAATAATGAATATTTTAAAATAAGAGGACGAATACGTGGTAGAAACATAACTATGATCAAAATTAATAAATTTCAAGGTGTCTCCAATAGGTCTTTTTAATTTTTGGTCTCCCTATTAAAACAATTGTTAGCTGTCCGTTAAATAGTTTCAGCTATAAACACATCAATATCTCAAGTTCATTTTTGTTATCACAATACTTTATTTACCGTAGTGAGGAATGCGTTTGATAAATATTATCAATACTTATAAAATAACACTAATAAAAAATACCTATGAAATTTTGACAGCTTGATTAACTTATCATCGTAATGTTGTAGTAATATTTAAAAAAACTATTTTATTTGAAACATATTTTTATGGAATTTATAGTTTACGCGTTATAAGTAAATATTTGTTTGTAGGTTTTGAAATATAAATTGATTGTTAATATCTTTGATGAACAGAGATCTTCCTATTGTCTCAATGTTTTCTGATTCCTAACGCTATAGAGTAAGTAATATTATTTCATTTATGATCTATACTGGAGTGTTTTTTGCAACAATGCTTAGGTCTATTATTTGGTTCCGTTTGCGCAAACAAGGAATATAAATATTCTAATAATAAGTTACTATTACGGTTATTTATATAATAATATTTATCAAGACGATCTATAGGAAATATGTTTGTATTTATATAAGTTGCTCCAAAGATGCATTAACACATAGATCACCATACCAATAGTCAAACCTAGATTCCCTTAGCTAAAGAGAAAGTATTGTAAACGCTAAAATGCATCGTGTATTAACCGGGTGTCATTTAATAGAATTGAAAGGTGGGCGCTACTCCAATATAAATAATGTTGAAAGGCGTTAATAGTACCGTAGATTAGGTAACAGATTATATTATTTCATAAATGATCTTTAGTTTAATGTTTCTACAGACCTATCATTTACTTTCACAGAGCTTAGGAGTTTTTAGTAAATCCTTATATTAAGATAAAAGCGAGAGAAAGTCCCGCTATCATTTATTTATTTATGTAAGTAATTGTAAACATATATGAATATATATTTTATTAGGCTATTTATTATTATTATTTATTATTTAAAATAGCTGATAGCTATTTTAATCATATTATAAATAAAAATATTAATACATTTTGGATTTTAGACATACATAAAAGTAATGGTTTTCTTTCTTCGAACACAAGACTCCTGCTAGAGAAAAATAACTATCGTTCATCTATATATATATATATAAGTATATATATATACTTAAAGTGTATTTAATAAATTAGCCAAGATATTAAAGAATATTTGTCAGACAGGGAATTGAACCAAATTAGCCAAAATATTAAAGAATATTTGTCAGACAGGGAATTGAACCAGGACTCCCTCTCACAGGCAGATCACTATATTAAGAGTACAACCCTTAGACCCTCTAAACATCAGCACTGGTTTTCCGCTCTGAAAGTTTTGTTTCAAAAACATGTGAACAAGCTCTTAGGGTGAAGGTTTATTACAACACTGAACTACAAGCAGTGTAGCCAACGGGACAGCTCGTATGTGCTTGTGTAAATTTTCTCTAATTTCTACCTTCATTAGGTGTGTAAACCAGTCAAACAAGACGTGTTACCAGACACGTGCTTTGGAATAGATTTAATTTTAGAGAATACTTCAAATGTTTTGATAAATTCCATATATATATTTTTATATATGGACATCCATATATTTTATATATAGATAAATTATATATATAATATATATAAACTATTATAAACAAATTAGAAATTAAATATGACTAATAATCACATGTAAATAGCGGCGATGCTTTACAAACTCGCTAACCTAACATTCTAGACATATAGCTGCATTCGGTACCATTGATATAGATAGATTAAAGAGATACCATCGAGTACTTAGAAAGTGCCAGTTTAAAAGAATATACAAAATAAAATTAAAATTAAACTAAGCTTTTCTAATCTCTGTACCAGAACACATAGTATATTGAATCAGCCAGATAATGTCCGATAGTCGCCTAAATCAGCATTTTGAATCAAACTTGGTTTTAGGATTATATTAAGCAAAAGTTATTCAATACACATATATTTTCTAGCTGAAATTTTAAATGGTAGTTTTTATAACAGTCACAAATTTAACTCTGGCAAATACACATCTAATTTAAAATTAAATCGATCTCTTTTTTAAGCTATGTAACAGAATGGCTTAATACAAACAGAGGATAATTGAAATAACTGATGTTGATGTTGTATATATATCCATCCATGAACTAAAACCCCTTTAACCAGAGAACTATCGCCCCATTCTTTCTAATTTAGATCGAAAATAGAATTGGGCAAATACGGAAGGTCTCACCAGCGTTTGGTCAATATTAGTTTCCATCTACGCTTATTGTGTTAAATATCGGTTCGGTACAATTGAAATTTTAATAAAATGTTAATAACGCTAAATATTATAGCATATTGTCTTTTTTGCTATTCAAAATTAAACTATTATATTATGTGTTCGTTAATGAATAGAGTCCGGAAAATAATTATTTAATATACAGCCAAATCTGATTGAGGCATAAATCTATAAAGGAATAAGAGCATCACCGGATACTACAGGTTAGCTAAATAAATGGTGACGGAAGGGGTCGGGGTTTGAATCTCTGTCGTGCATGTGTACTGAGGCCGGTTTCCTCCCTCATCTTCCACGGCTTGTGCCCCGGACGGGTAGTAAGAAGAAACATTTCGTTTTCTACTACCATACTGATGCAGGTACATGTCTCCCCATCTTATTCCACTCTACAAACTATGTCCCTATGGTTTTTCAGTTTCACTCCCTTGCAAATATGGATTTAACCTTCCCAATTCCGAATCCATTAGCGTAATTTGTACTTAAGCGTTTAACACTGCTTCTGATTACCCGCTCAACCTTCACACAAGTGTAGGTACATTTTATATCTCCCTCCGCCCTACCAAATATACTGCTAGTCCTGACAGGGGGTTAAAATAAAATGCTACAACATACGTGCATCCTGATGACTATTTCAGCGTTATATCTTTAAAAGCAAAATACATTTACACTGATAATCTAATTTATAATTTCCATTACGTCAGAAGTAGACAGCATCCTTAAGGACGTATTTGTTTGTACGCAATACTCCAGCTTTGGAGGAAGGAGTTGTGATGAGGATTTTAATCCCTCGACATGATTTAATATAAATTGTCAGCCAAAGAACTTAGAAACAATTTAAATTTGTTTGTGACGCTGAAGGCAGCTCGTGGTCCACATATTTAATATAACTACAAACCATTTGGTTGTGTCTTTTTTAAATTGGTTTTTGGCTTGGTCGGACATGAATTAGTCTGCCGATAGTCCCCACCGTATTTCATTTAAAAGTACCTTCCTATGAAAATTTGACTGTACTGGAACTCTCTTAATATTAGACTATATCAATGCCCTCACAGTACGCATGTGGAATTATTTTTTATATCTATCCTTCTATCACGGGTGTGCAATGAAAAGGAGGGTTGAGAGTAAAAATTAATGTCAGTGCCATGAACGCTAAGATTCTTTTCAAATTAACAATAATTAATAACTGCCCACCCATAGAGCAGACTAATAGAGTTTTCCCCCCTTTAAGATCTAATCTCTACCACTTGCATTAAGTAAGAATGTTTCTCAACTACTTTAAGTGCCCGTTCAAATGACCTCAAAAAGGGTGAACGTGCTAATGTACTCTCAGGAATCCCACAGTTGCGGAAGTTCTTGTTAGACTTTCCCGATTTTCACTCCAGCTCAAGTAGGCACGCCGTCTGTCAGGCTCATCTAATTCTGGCGGGAAAGAGGGTGGCAGCCAGTGGACCAGGATTCAAACCCCCGCAGTTTAGTATATTTTGAGAGTGCTGTATTAGACCTGTGGCTCTCAATAAATTATTCTAGAGCAATCTATAGTGAGACTACCTATCGGCACTGATCTGAAATCCACGGTCTTGAAACCATCCCAAAGATCACTAGTTCACCACTTGGCGCGGCAAAAAGATATAATTTAAACGTGATAAATATCCCGGTTTAAACTGCTGGCATTTGAACCGAAGACATTTGTTTCCGTAAGAAGATTCACTACCGATTGATCTTGGGGATAAAATGTAAATTATTGGTCAAGTAACCCGTTTAATCCGAGAGGATTAACATATTTATAACTTCTTTCCGGACGGATGGTGGCACATTTCCCCCGCCCCACTGAAATTCACGATTCTTTTTGGTCTATATATGTTTGACCTGTGACTCCGTGCGTAATCTTTTATGACTTTTTAATTCTAATGTGTATACAGCTATTTTAAACTACTGTAATATAAAGCTTTTAATGAGCCTGGTGCTTGATGAACCAATTAATAATACAATTAGAAACATAGTTTTTTGTTTACTAGGAAAAGATTGTTAAATAGCATAAAGGCACACTCAATTCGTGTTGAGCTAGACCACCGAGGACGGGGAGATTGAGGTTCGATTCTTGGTTGGGTGAACTGTATCGCTACTGGTTACCCGTTCGGCCTTCACACAAGTGCAGGTATATTTTATATATTCCTCAGTCCTGATATTATGAATTTATGTAGTTATGAATTATTTCGTCAAAACATAGTTGGATTTCAAGGTCTATTTATAGTCGCTTCAATGGGGTGTGCCACATGTAAAGGTGTCGGCTTCTTATTGGTCAATAATATTGTTTCCGCATCGGTGATTGCTCGATCCATGTAAATCAGGCTGGATTTACCGTTACTCATCAATTAAGCTCACGCATCTGGTGATCACGGACGTGTTACTCCACTGCTAGCTAGGGGGACCCAATATGCTATGAAGGACCACCATCACCCTCTGAATTCATATATATTTTTTCCAAATGCGCAAATGCGGGTACATATCTCGCCCTGTGATGTAAGGAGGTAGGAGGGGCTTCAAATCCCTACTAGGGTCGAAAACGCTAATTATTTCACAATTTAAATCCCGAGCAGATGCTGGTACACATCTCACCCGGTCACACACCACGGTAACTCTGCTGGTGCCCGCTGTATGGGGCTTCAAATCCCGGAAGTATGACCGTTCTAGCATACATTAGATACGGCTAGCACCGGCCTGGATTCCCCCACCTCCTCACATCGTGACATTTAATTATACACAAAACGTTATTATTTGTATTTTCCTTTTGAATCAGCATTTATAATCTAGATATTATTCAAAATATTGACCAAAAAGATTAATTTTATTATTATTGTCTTTATTTCATGGTGACCATTAAGGCATAAGCCTTCTGTAAATTAAATCGTTGCTAAAATGTAATATAACAAACAAACTACCTATATATTTCTTTAATTTACATCTTGGTAGGAAGATTTCTACTAGACATATTTTTACATTTCAACTCAGTGCAAATGATGGTACACATCACGCCCTGTGACGGGAGATGTAGGGGTTCAAGTCCCTACTAGGGCGACAAACGCTAATTACACAAAAATTGCTAGTATCTTTTCACATTTCAAACACGGCGAAAATGATGGTACATCCCTACAACAACTAATTTTATTATTCTGTATCTCATTTGGCCAAAGATATCCGGATAGTGCTGGAGGGTTCGATTCCTGTGTTAAGGTGTCAATGATATCTAGCTGGAGTAATCATCCACTAAAAGCATAAATAATAGATTTGACTATTTAATTCTTAAACTACCTATATATTTTTCAACCCGGCTCAAATAATGGTATATCCCTGTACAACCAATTATATTATTTTTCTGTCTCTCATTTGGCAAAGATATTAAGGTGTAAATCCATGTTACCGTACATGGCGAAAGATGAAACACAACAAGGTAATTTAATAAGGATAGGAAGATTTATAATACACATCTTTTCACATTTTAACCCAGAGCAAATGATGGTACACATCACGCCCTATGATGGTAGGAGGTAGGGGTTCAAGTCCCTACTAGGGCAACAAATGCTTATTACACAAAAATGGCAGTATATTTTCACATTTATACCCAAAGTACTTTAATAAGGGTTGTTTCAGAAAAATCGGGTCCCCTGATTGAGCGTTACAAAGTACATTTGAGCTGGGGCCTTCAGAGGGCTAACCCTGTCAAAGACGTTTGGTAACGACTCTAGCAAGGTTCATTTTCATTGCACCCCAAGTTTTGGAACACGGACTCAGAAGGGTGTTGTTGCTTGCCACCGAAGGGGATGTGAACAGGAATCCACAGAGGGTTGGGTCAGGGGAGACATTAACAGAAACTTCCAACAAGCTGTGTCGACGGAGTTCGATGCCGCCCCTCACTAAGGCGGGTTGTCCGTCCTTGGCGGGAGGAGTGCCAACGCCATGGACTGTACGCCAATAAATAAAAAAAAGCTCCAACGCCTTCCCAATCCTACGACCAATAAATAAAAACCCATGAGCACTACAAAAAAACCATGAGCACACATAAAAAACCATGAGCACACATATAAAACCAATGAAACACACAAAAACAATTGAGCCCATATAAGAGACAGGAACCAAACAGTTTGGAACACTGAAAAGGGGTAACAGGCAAAGGGCAGGAGAGGGAATCAGCGGGAGGGAGAGGGGAAAGCCAACATCCAATCAGAGAGCGAGGGGCTTGGTCACGTGATCAGATCTAGCTGATCATAGCGCTGTTCCCAAACGATGGGCCATCTACTAACTAATCACTTATCGTCTCTTTGCGCACTTAGATAAAATGTATATCTGACTCTTTCATGTATGTTTATTACCTATAATATGTGTTAAATAATATAATAGAAATGGTAGCACTTCTCCTCTATTTGCGCATTTAATAGAGTAGCATACCTGGTTCTTTAATGTATACCTATATTTCTTAATATATGTGAAACGATAAATTGAAATTGTTGCAGAAACAGAATGTAAAAAAGAAGAAAACAGTTATTCTGAATGCCATTGCAATTTGAATTTGGAACTCTTTAGATATCACTTATTTCCGAGGCTGAAAGACAATTTAGTAGTGTAGAACGTGGTATGTTTTTTACATAAATGTTGCAGTAGGATTACACTGTAACATTTGTTAATGTTACATCATACTACCCCCATATTAATCTTTACGTAGAGGTTTTCCTTACAAGTCATACTACCCACTCCGTATGAAACTTCAAAATTAATAAACTTTCTGCAATAGTAACCTTCTCTATAGTAGTCCAAGGTAGATTCAGTCTATATCAAGAACAATATTAAACAATATTAAACAAGAATAAATTCCCCGCAATCACAAACTGTCCATGTACTTACCCATTGAATCTTCTGGCTAGAACAACCTTCAAAACTGGAGTATACACGTCGCGTCCTAGATTGAAGAGTGGGACGAACAAGCCTTGGTGAGCCAGCAACTGATGTTCCGAGCGGAACTGGTTGAAGTAATTCTGAAAGGATGAACGAAAACACACTCAACAACTGAACTGCGACTATCCTGCCATCCGGTGGGCAAAAGAGTATCAACCACCAAGACATCGCGTGATGTGTGTACGTCACAGGTGTACTGGTCAAGAAGATATGTATCAACATTGTGGATCGTGGTCAAGACAGGGCCGCAAATCCCACTTGATCATGGACTAAGTGCTGCTCTGCGTTCATAGTAATGGCCGATGGGACGTCAACGACTAATATGGAGACCCCCTTTCCAACCCCAAGCGACTAGTAACACTATATAAACCTGGCGAACCTAAAGGCAAATCGACTATTATATTCGACGCCGTCTGGAGAAGTCCTGTACTGGACTTGGACATTTACAGAATGATAACTTATTTTCTATATTTATATTCATAGATATTATTTTAGTAGACTTGAACTATGGCTTGTTCAATTTTGAATTATAAAGTAAACTATGTTTTGGAATAAGCCGGAATAGGCATCGTAAAATAATAACTAAAAGGTTTTTTAGTTTATAAAATTATATTTTGTTATGAGACACCTTTTTGGGGGGAGGGGGGCGCCACTTGGCGCTAGTGTCTTTTATGTCACTTGAAAATTTTAGATTGCCACATTTATGAACAAATTTGATTAGAAGTATTTAATTTGAATAATCTGAATATTGTAGTAAATGTAAACTCCTTTTTGACGATGTTTCATTAATTGATTATTATTTGAATTATATGTTAAAGTAACGAAAAATTTTGTTGTTTGATTAATTTAGAATTTAATATTTTCCAAATTATTTAATAGTAATTACTGGGGGTTTAACTAGACTTTTTTGTATGTTATATTATTTATTATTAACAAGTAGGGTTCTTGTTAACGTCTCTAGTTGTGTCGACATTAAATAATCCCGCGAGAGTTTTACTTGAGACCTATAAGCCAAACTCTTGTGTTCTTTGAAATATCTGTGTGATGTTAAATTTACTTTAACTTTTTCTCACAATATTCGGTCTGTATTCACTGTAGTGAACCAGACACTTTTGTAACAATTTAAAATATGCCCATTAGGCGCTTTTTTGTAGTCATATAAATGTCTGGCTCGATATTTATTAAGTAATGATTCATTATAATTGTCAACGTTTAAGGTGGTTTTGTCAATATTCACTGTTGTGAAACTGACAGTGTAGTTTGGTCAAGTTGTTGTTTCTTACAGACTGACCCAGTTGACTAAAGAATATGTTTCATGTTTGGAAACATTATTATAATAAAACTCCACGTGATTAATGATATGTTATTATGTATTTGATTTTCAACACACCTCCGATGGACTCAAGAGGCCATGTAAATTAATGTTTCAATTGTTGTTGTCTTGAATAAACCATTCATATTGTTATTTAATTGTTGCTAATGTCTTAATTTTCTATTTCTTATGTAGCTTCCACCCACTTTCCTTTTAGTCTAGTGTGTCCATAGCTAAGATGGTAGTAAAGTGGGTTAGTAACAACATTTATAGCAAAAATTCCACTATCATTATAAATTAAAATAATATTATGTAAAATAATTTCAATGTTATGTATTGTTTCTTGAATTAATGGGACATTTTTATAAATGTATTAAAATAACTGTCTTATTCTAATTATATATACCTTTATTTTAATTTTATGTAGAAGGATTGCATAATATAACACTAAATGCTATTGAATTCACATTTGTGTTTTAACTAAAAAATATGCTCTAATCGCTACATGACAACAAATTTGCATGTGTATTATACTAATAAATATGATCTACACAACATATGTATACGCATATAAATTATTATATGTAATAAAAATAAAATTCGTCCATTTTGTCCCAAGTGATACCACCCCCATAGAATTAATATGTTCTAGTAAAAGCTCGGTTGTTTACGTGCCTGTACTGGTACAGTATTAAATACAGCAGAGATGGAAGCACAGACACTTCAGGGGCGGTCGTGGTAGTGGTATTTTCAGGTGGTGGGTGTTGACTAAAGTACAGATATCGGTGTTGTAATTATTGGTATAAAGTCCATTTAGACTTGTCGTCAAGTTTTAAAGCGAGGATTTTTTCCATTTCCTTACATAATTTTGATTGTAAATTAACTTCTCATCTTGTGAGGTACACCACTCTAGCCATCCCCTGACTTATTGTTTGATTTTCAAAAACGTATCAATGTACCCGTGAAACAACCCACCAGAACGTGTCTGACGGTCGTAAACAGATACATTGTAATCTCACACTTCGCGTACGGCTTCAACGGTGTAGCCTTTCTCAACGGCTTTCCGGATCTCGTCAATGCTTTTCAACCAGCGATTTTTTTTTTGTCGTTGTGTTGACACGCACCTTGGTTTTTCTCTTCCCCACATTTCCTGCACAAGATGAACATTAACTTGTCATGCATCCGTGTAGGCAATACAGGCATGAATAAATCCCGCAGAGGCGTCACGGTAACTTTGGCTATGCCTTCTAATTGTTTTATAGAGGGACAATTTGGTTACAAGTGAATTTTAGGGTGGCCGATGGGAATTTTTTTTGTACTTGCACACGTAAGGATACATCGAAAACACATCCAAGTATTTAATCTTCTCTCCACAAGAAAGGTCTGCTTCGTGGAAGAGTTTGATACAATTTGTAGTCCCGCCAAAGAATGCGTCCCTGGGATGAGGGGCTCCTTGCTGTACACCTCGTGCTGGAGTACAAATTGTTTCAAGTCCTTATTTGTGCGTTTCATCGCATTAAACGTACACTCCCACATCTCTACGACCGTGTAGCCGGCATTCTTAAACTTTTGCAAGCAAGGCATGGTCGCTTTATAGCGCGTCTCCATGGTCTCGTGGGGGCTGTTTTTGATAGGAGTGGTCCTGACAGGATAACAGAGAGGGCACCTGTGCCAATAATAGCCTCAGAACTAGAAGATGGTGGTGGTATCTCCAGCTTTAACAACGCCGTCTACACGTCGCCCTAACACATATTCCTCACGGCCGTTACCCGCATGAAGAATAGAGACACCGCGTTGGTGAGCCTCCAGCATAGCCATTGTTTGGTGACGTGTGAATGTTGGTCTGCACACCAGTAGCCACCATTAGGGATGATACTGATGGTATTCTCCTTAAGATGACTTCGGCGGTAAACCAACATGGCTGCTCTTGGGATAGTATACGCCTCTCTGAAAGGATCCACCTTTGTGTTTTCCATTAACATGTCTCAAATCTTTAGGCAGGCCTTCCGTAGTATCTCTACATCTTTAACGCAATACAGTTCCAACTCGCGGTTAAAATCAAAGACATAATTTTCTTTGACCAACGAGTCATACCACTTCTTAAAGTGCTCCTTTCCCTCAACAGACATCTCACCGATGCCGTAATCCTCCTTTGGCATCAAAGGACCCCATTTTCTTTTTTATTGAAAAAATGGGGGAAATGTCCCTTGGACAAGGACTCGTCCAAGCCGAATGTATTGGGCATCTTGGACAACGACATCGGGAGAAGGTTTAACGAGTCAATAAAGTGGGGCGAGCCGTAGCGCATGGACATGATTTTCCCATCGTTCATTATGAGCTCTGGAGTCCATTTTTTAACGTCTATCATGATTTTTTTTTAAATAAAATTCCCATCATAGCCCTTTGCATTATGGCCTAGGAGGGTGATATCCTTAAATTTTGTTGCTTTAATTTGCTCTATAGATCCGAAAAATTGGGCCATTGTGGTATCACCCTTGAATATGCGAGTCCTATCGCCCCCGCATTCGGTGCAATGATGGTCATTTACATCGATATGAAGGCAGGCCATGCAACATGTCTGCACGACACAGATGTTAGGTTCGTGAAAGTACGTGTTGACCGCACCTTGAAGAAGCTTTTATTGTTACCATTCAAAATTTTAGAATACAAACATGAAATTACTCTTTTCAGTGACGACTTGGATGGGGCTTGCTTCCTTTAGCAGAAATTACCAAAAGGACGATGGATCTCGCATACTATACAAAAAGTCTCATGACATCTATGTGAATATTCTGCTCTTTCCAAACTGAAAAATTGCCCGCATACTTCACAGACCTTTTTAACACCAAATACCGACATGTGACCTCTGCAAAAACCGGGACGTTTATGGTTATCAAACCATATCTGTTTTGTGAACCAATGCCCAAGTTTTTACAGGTCACAGTTCGACCTCCAACTCATATCGCTTTAGCGTAGCATTTTTTCACTTGGATTCGCATTTGTGCACGTTCTTTGTGTTGAACGGCACACGACACTCGCGGCAAAAGTACTAGCACTTAATGCGGCTGTCAAGGATGTTATGACGTCAAAATAGTTTTGATTATCGTCGTGAAAATTCAAATCAAGGTAGCCCTTAAAGGAATTTTTCTGGAGGAGTAGCCCCCTCATATAGGACCTGTCTCCCCCGACGTTACCTGAACACTGTGATTTTATATTCGGAGAGGTATGTTTGAAATTGTTCCAGTTCAGTTATTCCACCAACTTTCAAAGATTCACACGGGCATCACGGCATAGTTCCTGTACTTTGAGTTTTTGAATAGTACGACCCATTTTATTTGTCTAAAGGTGTTCACGTCCATGCAACCTGGCTCTCTTTTATTATCACATATAGCTTTGGCAACAATCAACCAACGGGCAAGGCTGTAGGTCGCTATTTTGAATCGTAATGATTACTTTGCTATTATGGCTATATGTGCTAGCGGGAGAGAGTTCCTGATAATTTCTCGTTGCCCATTAAAATATATTACTTTTTTTGTCATTTTAGAAGCACAATTACTATTCATTCACATAATATACCTATAATGATAAAAAACATTGAAAAATTAAGGTTTCAATAATAAATATATTTATTAAAAATCTATGACAATGTTCTCTCGCTTTGTTCACTATTTCATTGATTGCCATAGCACAAATCTAGATTGTTTTATTCAAAATTGCTAGATATTGTTAAATATTTAATATAACTTATTAAAAACTAAAACTTCAGTTTATAACATCATTACAGGAAAAAAATCTAATATAAGTCAAAATGTGATGACACACCAAATTTCGTATATTTTCTCTGTAAATATTATCATATGCGTCCTACAAACATGGTTCTTATCTCATGGGATATATAATTTTGACTTGAATAATCTATATTGTCAGTAAAATTTGCTTATCTGTAATATAAAGAAGAAATAATCGAAAGTTTGCTTATGTCCCACACATGGTGTACGGCGGCCATATTGAAAAATCCGCCATATTGGACCTACGAGTTCTAATAATTTGGTAGACTTTTCACCATCGTTTTTAGCGGGACTTTTCAATTAAGAAACATTTGACAAAAATTCTATTACAATTACTTCTAGGTTGACCCTTTATTCATTTAATTTGATTAGACTAATAATGGAATACCCCTTAATGGTATCCTCACCTAAGAAATGAATTCCTCCATACGCCAGAAGAGCAGAGGTCTGATAAGGTTGAATGGTCAGATCTAGAGCATTATCCACACCTCCACATTGTTATAATTTATGTTAATATTGTTACAACAATAAACTACACGGTGAGTTTATCCCAGCTCTATTATTGTTATAACGCGTGAAGTTATGAACATCTCGAAGTTACTCTGAAGTCACAGACTACCAATTGAGGAGTTCAGATTATACGCACAATTCCAAATTGTGACCACATTTGAATCAGTGTACGTTTAATGTTTTCTAATATAGTTTAATGAGAAAATGTCTTCTTTAAACGAAGTTTGGCTTCATATCTCACTCTTAAAAGTAAGAAAAGTAAATTGTAAACAAAATACAAATTTACAGGCGCACGTTTACAAATGGGGATGATGCTACTTAAAGGATAAAAGCATATGGAA
Organism: Timema podura; assembly: GCA_033556935.1. Lineage (NCBI taxonomy): Eukaryota > Metazoa > Arthropoda > Insecta > Phasmatodea > Timematidae > Timema > Timema podura. The sequence goes on from JAVRXN010000011.1 coordinate 16,325,322, forward strand.
AACAAAAGTTCAAAACCACGTGTGGTGTGCACAGACTATTATGCATATTAATTTTTTCATTACATATTTAACATAGTAATTATTAATCAGATATTTAAAAAACGTTAGCAAACTATCACAATTATATTTAAAAATAGAGTTATATGAAATAAAAAAGGAGTTTCCCTTTTCATCCTTTAGTAAAGCATGTGACAAAATATAACTTTGTATTACTAAAGTTAATTAATGTGTATAACTAATGTCATTTGAATATTTCTTTAAAACATATTTAAATATGGTTTTATTCATTTGTGTAGTTAAATACTTATAATGTTTGAATCTTTCTTTAAAGCGTTCGTTTAGTATGTTTTTATTCATTTGTATAAGTGCTTACATTGAATAAATAATATTTAGCACCGCATCTTACTATCCGTTCTGGTTATACGCTTAAATACTAATCACGCTTATGGGCTGGGAATTGGGAAGGTTGAATATGGAAGAAGTGAACCCGCATTGCCGTGGAGGGAGAGTGAAAAACCATTTAGGAAAAACCACCCCCAGTTCATCTGAGTGATATTCGAACCTTGAATCTCCCCGTCCTCAGCAGTCTGACTAAACACGAAACTAGCGTGTTAGATAACAAGGCCACCGAGGCGAGTATTTATATTGATTAAACCCTCCTTTAAATTTATATTATTTTATTATTTAATATTAATTTTATATATAGTAAGATCTTGACACATCAAGCTTACGTGAGTGAATATATATATATATATATATATAATATATATATATATATATATATAATATAAATGAATGCCACATCTTATTGATCATTATTCAAATAACCTTTAGTTAGTGTGAGTGACATATGTAATTTATATTAATAAAAACCATTGTTGCCATGCGTTATTAATGTCGCACCACTTACGCCCATTGTGTCTAAAGGCCGCGCTAAGCTAAGGAATGTAAATACGCCACCAGCCCACTCACTGAACACGTTGACGTTGATTGGGAGCTATAATAACTGAGAACCCTTGGCTAACTACAACCGAGAGTAGATAGAGGTCACACTCTGGAATACTCCATTTCTCGACCGCTCTGCAGGATTCTAGGGAAACGAACCCAGCCTCTACCAAATGTGTTCCTTTACTTTTATTTAAGGCCCTTGGCCCTTTCAAGTACAAGTCTAAAACCTATTTTGTGGGGTAGTGGGCGGGAGGGTGAAAAGCATGGCGTGGCTTCACAACCAACCAAAGTATCCTTCCGCGCAAACAAGAACAGATGGATCGCGGAAACCGTAGATGGTGCTAGCTACCGGACAGGTCTTGCGGAAAAATCACACGTTTGTAAATTTTAGTTTTCTCGAGAACGAGTGAAATTTTTATGTTAATATTTTCAACACCCCTTCTGAGATAATGTATCGATGTTTATTAATTGTTACATTTTCTTATTTTTTGTTAAAAAGTTTTCTATTGAAAAATGAAAATTTTATCGATATTTAATCACTGTTAAATTTATAGAGGATGTGTGTGTATGAAAAGTATAACTTAATCAACATGCCTCTATTCTTGAACAAACCGTTTCCGAAAAGAAAATTACAAAACAGTAAAAATTCTTGAAGATAACCGTTTGTTCCCATGGCTCTGCATTTCCGCGCCAAATGAAAAGGGCCAATCCCCTCTCACCTTAAGCTCCTTCTCTGTCCCCCCCTAAGCCCTCTAGCTGTGTGGCTGGTAGGCTACCTGTTAAACAAGGACGCAAGAAGGAAAAGAGAGGACAGGTGGACCCTAATCTCGTTACACTATGTTGTAGTATTTATACATTTATAAAACATCGTTAGTATTAAAAATATATTTACTAAAGTTAGATAACTTTAAATTACTCAGAAATGTCTAAAAATTTCTCAAAAATTACGCAAAATTAACAAATTAACAAAAACTCCAGAATGACAAATAATAACCAAAAAAGACTTATAAAATATTCATTTCTATAACCATGGTATCATGAACAGAGTTTATGACTTTATGTATTTATGATCATTGTGTGTAATGTACCAAGAAAAAAACGACATGTCATCAAGATCCAGGCCCTGATAATTATGTATCAGCTGGAAATGATGAATAACGAAAACACTATTTATAATAATACAAATACAGTACAGCTTATATCATTATATATTATAATCTGGTAACACGATAGTCAATCCATTATTTTGGATGTTCTAATCTATTTTTTACCCTTACATATGACAAATAAATTACTATTTCTTATCAAGGGCATCATCAAATAAATTAATAAAATATTTTTAAAATACTTCTAATACATTTGTCAACTATTTACTAGAGATATGTCCAAAAATAGAAACAAATAAAGAATACTAATACGTGATCTTGAATTCAAACTGACTACATACCTAAGAATAACCATCCATATGCATGCATTTTCTCAGTGGTGAAATGTAGTCTCTTACCTCACATGATGAAAACCAATATAGGGTGTTCGAAAACAAGGGGCTTAGGAAGATATTTGGTGTATAAAAGGATGAGGCTACTGGGAGTGGGGAAGGTTACATAATGATGAGTTACATAGTATGTACTCATCACATACATTGTTAGGATAATCAAGTCTCATAGATTACAATGGGCAGTGCATGCAGCGCGAAAATAAGAACCTGGTTCAAGGTATCGACTGGCAAACCCATTGGGAAGAAACCATTAGGAAAACCTAGACGCAGATGGGTGGATAATATTATAATGGTCTTGAAAGAAATATGGTGTAGTGGTGAGGGTGGTACTGAATAGAACTAGCCCAAGATAGAGATAGGTTGTAATGAAGGGGACTGGTTATAACCAGCCCAAGATAGAGATAAGTGAAGTAATTTTGTAAGTGTTGCAATAAACTTTCGAGATCCTAAACTCATTGAGTAAATAATGCATTCATAATAATCTACCAGATTCTCATTTTATAATGTTAGATAAGTAAATGTATAAAACATACAAAAAATAGTCCAAACGCATGCCAGATTCATTACCAGATAAATATCAAGTAATCTTTGAATGTAATGAATTGAAAGATAAACTCCTTTTTTATTTCTCAGGTGCGGGATGGTATACTTGGAGCCCGGTGTTTTAGGATTACAACCTTTTGTGAACTGCTGGATCAACAGGTTGCCATCGGTATGTTGATTTTACTGCATTGTCAATCATTTTATATGAAATATTATTTAGGATTAGTATATTTCTTCTGTGAATAAGGACGTAATTGAGATTATTTTATTTATTTTTAAGGCACTCTTAATATCACTAATGTAATAAAATAGTTTTTATAAAGAAACTATACGATGGGGATCCATAAGAATATTTTAATATTACATGCTAATTAATCAATGGCATTAAATAGTGTTTTGAAAGATTATTACAAACGCTTCTGGTGCTTATTCCAACAACTATCCCCCTCTTGTCACGTTATATTGATACCTTATTACAAACGCTTCTGGTGCTTATTCCAACAACTATTCCCCTCTTGTCACGTTACATTGATATCTTATTACAAACGTTTCTAGTGCTTATTCCAACAACTATTCCAATCTTGTCACGTTACATTAATATCTTATTACAAACGCTTCTAGTGCTTATTCCAACAACTATTCCCCTCTTGTCACGTTACATTGATATCTTATTACAAACGCTTCTGGTGCTTATTCCAACAACTATTCCAATCTTGTCACGTTACATTAATATCTTATTACAAACGCTTCTGGTGCTTATTCCAACAACTATTCCAATCTTGTCACGTTACATTGATATCTTATTACAAACGCTTCTAGTGCTTATTCCAACAACTATTCCCCTCTTGTCACGTTACATTGATATCTTATTACAAACGATTCTAGTGCTTATTCCAACAACTATTCCCCTCTTGTCACGTTACATTGATATCTTATTACAAACGCTTCTAGTGCTTATTCCAACAACTATTCCCCTCTTGTCACGTTACATTGATATCTTATTACAAACGCTTCTGGTGCTTATTCCAACAACTATTCCAATCTTGTCACGTTACATTAATATCTTATTACAAACGCTTCTAGTGCTTATTCCAACAACTATTCCAATCTTGTCACGTTACATTGATATCTTATTACAAACGCTTCTAGTGCTTATTCCAACAACTATTCCCCTCTTGTCACGTTACATTGATATCTTAATACAAACGTTTCTAGTGCTTATTCCAACAACTATTCCCCTCTTGGCACGTTACATTAATGACTTATTTTTATTACTTATTATTTTTCCCTATTAATAATGTAATACTTATTGATTTTGATCCTATTGTATCTGGCTTGATTTTATTACTATATTTTTATAGTAAACTTTCTTGGCATGTAATATTATTCCAATGACTAACATTTAATATACTTATTATTATGTTCTTTATTTACGCCTCCATTATGATAAATAATCGATTACCGGTATTTTACATCCTTCTTTCGCTCCAATGATCAACTTGTACAACCTAAAATATGCATTATTTTCTTCAGTAAAAACCTGTTTTAGTTAAAAGGGTAAGGGGAGGGGGAGTGCAGGAAGATAAGAAAGTAAGAATGTGGGAGAAAATGACCTGTACAAGAAAGTATTTGTATCTCCAGAAAAGCTATGACATATTTGTGCAATGTATGTGCAGGTATGTCTAAAAATAACAGGCGATTCACCCGCTTCAGTGGCAGCGTGGTCTAACGTGCTACTCACGTGTTAGACTAGACTCCTGAAGACGGGGAGATCGGTGTTATTTCACAGTCGGATGCATTGAAGGGTGTTCTACCTAAATGGTTTTCCACTCTCCTTCCATGCAAATGTGGGTGCACTTGATCTCAACTAAGCCTTATCAATCCCTAAACAATTGGTGTTATTAGTACATAGGATAGGCGTTTAAACCGAATGCTTAGTAAGACGCGGTGCTGAAATAAAATTAAAAAACCAGGCTATTCACACGGTGGACATTTTAAAACCAGTACAGACCAAATGGGCAGGTATTTGAATGATGAATATGTAGTTTCCCTGCCTTATTAAGTTTTTGTTTTATTTATCACCACGTCTTACTACCCGTTCGGGTTATACGCTCAAGTACTAATTATGATAATGGGCTAGGAAATGGGAATGTTGAATTTAGAGAAAGTGAACCCGCATTTGCGTGTAGGTATAGCTGAAAACCATTTAGGGAAAACCACCCCCAGTTCACCCGACTAAGATTCGAACCTCGATCTCCCCATCCTCAGCCGTCTAGCTCAACACAAAACTAGCGCGTTAGCTAACTACGCCACCGAAGCGGGTCATTATCAAGTGTTCCCATATTAGAGATATACGTGTAAGCAGTAAACAATCAACATTGGATACATTTTGTTGGTTTGAGTTATTGGTAATAACAGATGCTTATCACAAGTTAGTGTTTGAAATAATATTGAATACTCATTATTTAGCAGCAGCTTTGTGGGACGGGGGAATGAGTGCAAGAGAGAAAGAGCACAACCTCAATTTTGATTAACATATTAAAATATATATACAATAAGCGTGTGATAGCGGCCATGGACGGTGGATGTTTAGTTATTCTGTCTCGGTGTTTTAAAACCTTTGTCGAACTTGTGGTTGGAAGCATTAGACTGATAAAACTAGCGTTTGTGTGAGACAAGGATTATTTGTAACTTTATAAACAAGTATGTGTGGTATATTAGTGCCGCAAAATGATATTTTCTAGCTACTGTGGGTAAAAATAATGTTTTAAAATTTATATTTAAGGCATAGGGTGACCAGTATAGAGTATTTTAAAAAAAATTGTGGGTTAGTTCATCCGTTGTGAGATTTTTTTACTTCACCCTTTTTACGTTGCATTTTAAATATAATCTAAATACCTACACTAACTGGAATATTAGGATAGCAAAATACGAGAAGACCCATTCTTCAGACATTACCGCCTGGAAAAATGTTTCTATGGTTGTGTGGCATTAGCTCTAAGACACTCATGAGCAAGATAAATAATGAATGGTTTTGGCTTCTTTTTTAATTCTGGTGATTAAACATTGAAGCCGTAAAGCGCAAGTGTCATGATATCATCATCACGCGTGCAACTTAGATATTGTATAGAGAAATGTATGGTTTAGGACTGGTAATGATTAAAATACACCCTCCCCTTAACCCCTCCGCAAGTGCTCCCCTAATTGCCTCCCACCCTAAACTATTGTAGCTAGAAAAATTAAATAATGTTTTATAGCAAAAGAACCTCGTTAATAACGTTTGCTTATGATTGAAGAAGCATCTAAACTTGATTTGCAATTCTAAAAATATATTATATTATTTCAGTGGAAATTGGCTCAGTAATGGCCCGGCCACACAGAGCGCTACGCTAGATTTGTACGCTTTGTTCGCTATCTTAGCTACGTCTCTGGTGCTTGATTCGTGCCGTGTTAGTTGCCACCCTGCAGAAAAACGTGTTAGTAGCCACCCTGTGGTGGCTAGGAACAGAATGTGTACTATTTACATGTTTTCGTGTGGCTAGGAAGAGAATATGTACGATTTAAAACGTATGTAGATTGTGTGTAGCTCTGGCGTACCTCCTAGTTGAAAAGGTTAGTTTAGTTTAGGTTAGGTTAGGTTAGGTTAGGTTAGGTTAGGTTAGGTTAGCCACCTGCTAACCTATATAGCGAAATTTGAATAAAAGAGAAGACATCAAAACATGTAAATAGTACACATTCTCTTCCTAGCCACCACAGGGTGGCTACTTACATGTAATCGTTTGATTCTCGGCTATATTTTCAAACGTCACTGACGACGGACATGCGTAATATACCCACCTTGGTAACCAGTCACGTGCAGCCGCCATTAGTAGTGTGTTAAAAGTAAGAATATGATGTTCCTGAAGCAGTTAATTGAAGAGATAAGGAAGTACCCATACCTGTGGAACAAAACCATTGAAGAATACCAGAACCTGAACATACGAGATAATCAGCGCCGCATCACCCACTGGGAAGACTAGGCACGTAATTTTGGGGTCAAAACACTTTAAAAAATCCTATTGTTTACAGAAGGGCCCTTTCCGAGATACGAACGTCACGGTATGTGAAAGTGAAACCCTTGTCTTCAACACGCATGAATATAGTTCTCACTAAAACATCACCCACGGACTCAGCTGTGGTTGAAGCTTGCTTGTTATAAAGCGCTAGTGCATTGTTAGAGTTCTATTATGTCTACTATTGCCAACTGTCGGCTGATAATTGAATCACTCATATGCGAAGTCGTGATAGACATAGACGAGCACAGCCATTTTGCACAGTGGTCATGAGGGATATGTTGTGAATAGTAGCAATAAATAGATCCAAAACATTATTATTTGTTTTAATTAACAAATAACAGTATGATGTTTTGGTGGGAGCGGATTGCGAGGAAAGGGAAGGGCGGCGCCTGCAGCTCGTGTGCCTAGGGCACAGAAAAATAATATACCCAGACACTCAACCTCCAGGTTAAAATGGTTGCACTCCTTTTGCAGGTTGAGTCTTTCACCACTAGGATCGCTGCGGTTAGTCCTTTCATCACCCAGCAGTGACACTAGCGAAGCCCAGTGTTGAAGGACTCAAGCTGGCAAAAGGAGCGCAGAAAAACCACCGTAAGGTTGAGAGTCTGTTTCTTACTTGTCATTGGCCTAGGGGCACCATATTTCTAAATGCCGCTTGAAGATGATGGTGATGAAATTCACCAAATTCTGTTATTTTAGTGTTCACCTCGTGTACCCACTTTCTTTTGACTTTAATCGCACAATGAAAGTAACAAGAAAGCCTCATCGTCACTGGCATCCACCCTCTCAGGGCAAACTACCCGCTAACATCTTGGATGAGATGAAGAGTCTCGTACAGATCGTAGCTTCCAGTATGGCAACTTGGTGTAGCGAGCATAGCATACGTAGCATTCATAGCCTAATGGTTTGTGTGGCCTCAGCATAGACTGGTGGTGGAAGGGGTGACTCTATACACATTGTGTACACCTGCCCCAGATTTGGATCTAATTGGGACCTAAATTATGTGGCTTAATATATTTGAGGTGAATTTATTTAAAACTTTTGTCAAAAAAGGTTAATTGAAATACATTAGCTTGAAAAATTAATCAGCATTTTTTACAAGGCGGATAAAATGTACATGAATCATGACCATCCATTTAATTTGTGTTCAATAAAAATTAAAAGTCTTACAATAGGTCAGTTCCTTCAATACCATTATACGCTTGTTTTATTGGGCATTACGTTAACTTTAAATAAATGAACATCTGCTAAAATGCATATTGTTTAAGAATTATTAAATACTTCTTAGTGGGATTAAATAATGTTACCCGAGCTTGTACTACGCAGTGCATCTAGTGTTTGTAAGTGAGGGTTTATTCATTTTCAATTGTGTGTGGTTTGAAGCAGACTATATTTTATAATTAGACGTGCGTAGGAACATGAAACCGAAGCACTCTACTCCTACTCCATAAACGGGAGGCTAATTATTATCTCTCCAATATAGTACCTACCAGGGCCGCATCTAGAGGGGGCCATAATTTCCCAGGGCCTCACATTCCAGGGGGTCACACATTCATCCGAAAAATTATTAAATTTATTTACAGTTACTACTCTAAATTTCGCATCAAATAATGTTAGATAATTAACACCAATAAGTATTCTCTTAGTGAGAAGATTCCATTCCAGATTCCTGAAGACTCTGTATTTATGTAATTTAAGATATAGGCATACGTTATTCTAATAATGTGCTGTAGTACAGTAGAATACGCCACCATTGGGCTACCGCTGTCGGTTCACAGAAAACTATCAGTGCACTGGTGCAAAGAGGAATTTACTTTTAATAACTTAATTGGATTGATTGTTTACATTTAATAATGTACAGTAATTTAATGGATTGATCAATATTCCATAAAACGCGAGAAATTACTAAGTAGCATGTGTACCGAGTATATACATATTATAATGGTTTAGTGGTAAAATTGAAAAACTGCCGTGCAAAAGAAAGGGGCCTCACTTTTTATTTTTTCCCTGGGCCTCACATTTTCTTAAAACGGCCCTGGTACCTACTACATGTCTGAACTAGCTGAGCTAGATATCGCGTCACTACTATTAGTCACATGACTTGCAGCCAACGGTTTTTACTCAGACATAGAAAATGCATTTTTAAGATCCTTAGGACAGGGCTGGTTCGTGCTCTTTTGCCACTTTAGGCAAAGCATTAAAATTCCACCCTCCCCTCTCAAGATATTTAAAAGAACTTATGATTCGCGTATTTATATAATCTAAAATAGGTTTGCTCTATATTAAATATATATGTATAGTAGATAAAAACAAGAGCTCAAACTAAATATATAAATATACATAAACTATAAATTAAAAATGTATTTTTTATTTAGCCTTAGCAAATGATTCTGTTAATTATGTGAGCTTAAATTTTAAAGCTATTTAAGATCCATAAAGAGAAGTCAAACTTCGTTCAAGTGGTAATTAAACGTCATTAACTCAAAGCACACCAATTAAATCCTATCCGGGTGAATGGTCAGAAAATTTGTATCTACTCATCTTCGCTCTATACACTTTATTACCTATTTCTCGGAAGCAAGTCCATCTCACACAAAAGGCCATCCAACATCCTACTAATTCCTTTAGTGCTGTCACATTACACTCGCAAACAATTCAAATATTAATTAAAAAAGTTTGTCTGACGTTTTAAATTTTTTTATTTTTGATGCTTGAAATTACACACAACATTTTATAAAACAGTAGATTCTGTATGCATTCTACCAGTATTTAAAAAAGTACCATAAGTTATTGGTTTGTTAAACTCAGAATATGAAATATACGACAAATGAATTAAACAAGGTATTAAATAACTAAGCTATTATATTTGCTAGTTACGATTAAAGCCTCATCAAATATCTTAATCTTTCTTAAATGGGGTTTTAGCAGTAATTATCAAATACAATACCTCAGCTAATTAATCCATCATGATCTGCGCGCTGGTTCAGTTGTGATTGTACTTTTGGCGGCAAAAAGCCGACTGCCGGGACGAAGGTGGCTGCGTTATCTGACAGATTGTGATCTTAATCGATCACTCATATGTATATGACAATCTCACACGTCCATCACAGACTCTGCCTTAAAATATGAGTGAAGAATGACCCTGGGTACGAGACGATTCTTCGATAGGTTAAATGGTTAGAGTATTGGTGTGGTAAGCCAAAGGTTCTGAGTTCGATTTCCGTGTTCAGGTGTCATTTTTCAATTTAAAGAATTAAAAACTAAATGATATTATAATATGTTATATAAACATCATTTTACACTTTTCTTTTGACATTGTATACTATTAATAAATCAAAACTTCTCTATTCCTTCAATTAATTGAAGCCCACTTGAGTGGTAGATTGGTCTAAGTCATAATCCATCACTACCTCACTAGACTGGAATGCCGAGGATGAGATCAGAGTTCAAATACTGGTCAGGTGTATTAAAGGTGAATGTTTCTAAATAGTTTTACCCACTACCTCCACGCATATGTAGGCACACTTTCTAAAAATTCCACCTTCCCTATCCCTTTCAAAGCCTGTGAGAATAAAACCTGTTCGTGTAGCCCCTAATGGCTAGTGAGACACAGTAACAAAAAAAAAATTAAAAATTATAATATGGACAAGGACACCAAACCCGGGACTTTAGGTTTTGCGTATCATTGCTCTACCACTGAGTAATCCTGCCTGATCTCGTATCCAGGGACACCTTTTAATACCTGTTGTGTTGAGTCTAATGACAAAATATACGATGAGAATAATTCAGTGGACTATTAAAAGCTCTAAATAAAGTATAATCATTCATCTTAAGCAGAAAAATTATCTTATACTTAAGATTTGCATTTTAATATCATTTTATCGACTAAAAGCTATTTAGTTAAAAGAAGAGTTTATTTATCCTCGTCTATAGCTTTAAAATTTACTATCTTTTTGTCAACCAGGTTACCTCAATGATGATTATTCTCTAATAACCATGTATTTATTGGGACCCTATATTTCACTTTCGAAGACTTATCTGGAATAGTTCGAACATCTCTTAGATTATTAGTTGGAGCGGAAATTGAACATCGAGGAGCTTAAATAGCAGATAATTCAATTTACAATGTAACTATAGGCTATATGCTATTAGATTAGCATAATGGTTTTAGCTACATTTAATAAATATATGAGCTAGTTCTATCAAGTCCACCTCATTACACCCTATCTCTTTCAGGTCCATTCTAATGTTATCCTCCAATTTGCGTCTAGGCCTTTCCAATGGTTTATTTTCAATGGGTTTCCATAAAATGATCTGAACAAAGTTCTAGATTCTCCCGTTCGCGCTGCATGTCCTGCCTACCGTAATCGGCGAGACTTGATTATCCTAACAATGTCTATGTTATGACTACAGGGTATGTAACTTATCATTACGTAACCTCCTTCACTCCCCAGTAGCCTCATCCCTTATTGCATCAAATATCTTCTTAAGCACCTTTTTTAAGAACACCCTACATTTCATTTCGTCGTGTAAGTTAAGAGACCACTTTTCACACCCATAAATTATAACCGGTAAAATTATTGGTTTGCTTATTCTGAGTTTTACATTTATTGACAGCAGGCGAGATGTCAACAACTTACTGACCTATTAATAGCATGCATTTTCCGACTGTTGTTAATATTTTTAATAAATTTCTAATCTCATTAAGCCTGTCAAATTATATGTTGCTCGAAGTTATCTATAAATTATCGTCCTCAATCTTTTTTCTCTGTGTGATCATATACTTAGTAATTTCAGCGTTTACTTCTACACCTTTTTACTCACTAACCGCCAATAAAATGTTTGCAATTCTTGTAACAGCTGCCTTATTGTTGATAAACAAAGCTAAATCATCTAAATATCCCAATAGTATAGAATGAGGCTGGATTAAAACGTTATGTGCTTCTCCTTGGTTCAACCATTGTGTATTTTGAAAATATCTGATAAATAACATCCAACCCATACCCTGCCACGTGTATCAATAAAACATACCCCAATCAGTGTGACAAGTTTTATGGGTATCTCAACTTTAACTAAAATTTCATATAATTTGTTTCTTTAAAAACCCGCCTCGGTGGCGTAGTTGTCTAACGCACTAATCGTGTTGAGCTCGATCACCGAGGACGGGGAGATTGAGATTCGAATCTCGGTCGGGTGAACTGGGGGTGGTTTTTCCTAAATGGTTTTCCACTCTACTTTCACGCAAATGCGGGTTCACTTCCTCTAAATTCAACCTTCCCAATTCCTAATCCATTAGAGTAATTAGTACTTAAGCGTATAACCCGAACGGCTAGTAAGACGTGGTGCTAAATATTATTACTATTATTATTATTGTTTCTTTAAACTGAATCATAGATGTTTTAAAATAGGGGACGCGGCAGTTGGCCTAAAAGGCATTTGGCCTAAAAATGAAACCAAAAGTCATTTGGCCTAAAGGCATTTGGCCTAAAAGGCGTTTGGCCTAAAGTCGTTTGGCCTAAAGTCGTTTAGCCTAAAGGCGTTTGGCCTAAAGGCGTTTGGCCTAAAAGGCATTTGGCCTAAAGGCATTTGGCCTAAAAGCATTTGGCCTAAAATGTAAATTTAAAACCTTCGGCTATCTTCGGAAAGTAAAAAGTACTGTTAGTTGTTTCATCTGAATATAGATAGCACAACTGATGCAAGGTAGTTACAATATTTCTAAAAACATTGACACTATCCTACATACAACTAGATCAGTTCACAAAACACAATATCACCTTTTTTATGTATAGATTTCTGATATTATTTCCTTGTTAATATATCTAACGGTCATAAAGTTAACGAAAAACAATAAGAAAACACCATTTTCGGGGACTTTTGACAACTTATTTCGAAAGGCAAAATTAAAGTGGAAACCAATATTAATAATTAATATATATAATAGTGACACATTAAATAAATTTTGCCAGTAAATATGTAGACGTCAAACGGAGATCATAACTTGTTTACGTGGCCCAATTGTAATGCGCCCGTATATACACGTGTTTGTATATATATGTTGTAATGATATGGAATTATACATCTAAATAATTTATTATTCACATCTATATTCAAAATTATGATATTATAAATACGAGCGGGTAGTAAGATTTAGTTGTGTTAAGTTGCAAGGTATGGCGACATCTTTCTACGCCTCTGTTTGAAAGGCGAACTCAGTTTTGTAGACAGAGACGCACCTGGATGACCACACCTTTCTTTCTTTTGGGAAGTTTCGAGAAGGAGATGTCACTAGATATAACTACTTCAAAGTACGCATCTCTTCACTTGCAACCCTGACGAGGAGCCGTGTGGGTTGGGTCTATGATAAATTTCACGTGCCGGGAATTAACATACACATAATACAATAGTCGGGTTTTTAAATTAATATTTACAACGTGTGAAATATCTAGCAAAAACTGTTTATCTACTTAATATAAAAAAACTATAAATGACCAGAACTTTTAATTTATAAAATAAGACATTATCCCCTTTTGATTACCATAATACAGGATAGCAAACTTGGACCCAATTCAATCATTATATCAAATATCACCCTAATGGTGGCGAACCAACATTAATATATCAGGCTAACTTTTATACGTTACAATAATGGCTTCCCAACGTGGAGGGCCTGATAAACTGAAATAATAAAATTAAATCCAGTTCAAAACCCGAGAAAGTGAGTGCTCAAAGAACAGTGAAAGTGCCGCAAAAAACTTAAGTGCCTTATTACGCAAAAAAACAAAAAAAACAAGTGACTTAAGAAGAAGAAGAGCTCCAAACCAGGTGATTTTGGAAGAATAAGCTCCAAACCAGGTGACTTCAGAGGGAAGAGTTCGAAACCCGGTAGATTCTGAATAAGGTCCAAAGCTTCTAGACTTCAGGTGAGGTACGCAAGGAAAATCTCACGTAAGTCATCAACAGCAAAACTTCATTAAATATGGAAGAGACAGACAGTAGTAGCAGTGAGGATAATCCTCCCCTAACGCAATATTCCCAACCAATGGTAGAAGAACATTCTTGTTTAGAACTAACTGATCAGGAACAAAGTGAACAACATGAGAAAGTAGTTGAACCAATAGTTCATAAAGAAGAAGACTTAAGGGGGGTGGAAAATGTTTCAAAGGTAGGAGGTGTAGCTCAACAAACATCAGCAAATGACCTAAATGCAATATTAATGCAGTTAGTGCAGCAAATGAAAGAGGGTAGTGAAAATAGTAAACTCACCAAAGCACAAAAAAATAGCATTTTTTAATTCAAAGTTAGTAGGTGAAGCTGAAGTGTGGATGAATAGTCACGAGGCTGACTATACATCCTATGAAGCAATAAAGATAAACTTTCGTAAAAGATTTTGGTCCGTGTATAAGCAGGACAAGTTAGTAAATTATATTTTTACCATTGATCTCTATAGTATAACTGGATGGACATCAGTGGCTGAAATTTTCGAGCTGTCGTCTGCATACCATTGGGTAAGAGAGAAAGAAACTTTCGGGTATCTCTTTCTTTCTTTTACCAATACAAGGTAATTTGTCATTTTGACATAGTTCATTAATCTGATTGAATATATGAAAAAAATCAATGTGTGAGTGGTTAAATTAAATAAATATGTTAGTTAAAGCTTTTGAAGAGCATATAAAAGTTCAAAACTGGTTAGCTTTTTCTTTAAATAAGTTGATGTAGCCTAATATGTAAGATGATTTTTGAAGGAAGCTTACTTGTAAGGCTATATCTCGTACCAGAATCCTACCCTATAGTTGTGTTTAGTTAGGATAAAAGACCTTACAGAAGGAAATTTCTACTTCTGTTCTAAATTGCCGTTCATCCTACCAAAATATTATATATATGATATTATTTTGGTACGAAATAAAGCCTTACAGATTGGGATTATTACTAAAATCAGGGTTTAGTAGATAATGTACTTCCTACAAGCCTATAACCTAAATTATCATTTGAACGTAAGACTTCTACACAAAGTGTGTCATTCACACAAATGTAATACAGTTTTTAGCTGACTTGTTTCATTATAGTTATCGAAATTTCAACATAATATGGTTTCTGAAAGATATGAGCTAACATAAAAAAAACGGTATTATTATTATAATAATACTTTCCACAAGCCTATAACCTAAGTGATAATTTGAATGCATGGCAACTATTCAAATTTTGTCATTCAAACAAATGTAATCAAGTTTTAAGATACCTTGTTCATTATATTTATAGAACTTTCAATATAATATGGTTTCTGAAACCAATATACAAGCTAATAATCAACTTTAAATATAAGTGTAGTCGTGCCAGACTGTAAACAACATTGATGAGAAATACATAGAAATGGGAATATCAAAGGTTTTATTCATATCTGTACAGTATTACATGTAAAACTGGATTGTATATCCTTTAATGTAAATGTTTCTTCAGGAAAGTGTGGTATAATACTTCACTATTTTCAGACAATAACACTTTTATTCATCAGAGACATGTTTTCGCATAAGAACATTTAAAGAAACAGTTAAATCTGTCCTCCCCCCCCCCCTGTGTAGCAGATGATACACTTGAGCGTCACGCTTTTGTCCTTGGAATGTGCATGTGTATGTCCATCCAGTTATATCATAGAGATCAATGATTTTTACAGGCCGGTATGTTCCACATAGAGGGCCTAAGTGTGAATATTAGAGAATAGAGAAATTATGATTGGGGAGGAGAAGGGAAAATTTTCAAAAACCAATAGAAACAATTACTAACAGAACAATTTATTTGATAAGCTGAGGTGCTTACTAGAGTGATTCTTTCAAATTAATTCAAGTTTAATTAGTAAATTTAAACTATTTTTTTTTTGGTGTTCATTTCAACAATGTCTCCGCGTAAGCGAGCAAATATTGATGCAAAGACTGCACATATATATAATTGATTTTACTTCTTATAGGTAGCAGTTAATTTGTGGCTTTATCAACATACAAAGTTCTCACCTCACACGTGTCTAAAATTGTATTTTTGGTAGTTTAGATCAGGGTTGCTCAAACTGCGAGGCGTGAGGGGATTTCAAATGAGGTGTGAACCAATTTTTCACTTCCTTCGACTTGCTAAATTATGATTGAATAAAAAATTAATATTCTGTTTGGCTTATGAAGCAATAAAATTAATTAATATATTACAAATCTTTACTATTCTTAATAAACTTCTACAAAGCTCTTATCAGAAAATAAAGAAATAAATTAAATAATAAATGTCTCATTTTTGTATTTTAACGTAAAAAAGTTATCTTATTCTAAGAAAGAGAGTCTTAACAATTACTTTAAATGTTCATGTAAGGCTTTAGAGCATAGAGTTTGAGAAAACCTGGTTTAGATGATTTGCTATAAATAAGATAATTTAGCCAACTTAAATGTGAGCGAAGCCGTGGGCAAACTCGAGTAAGTTAATATGATTATAAAAAAAGAATGATTTATTAATTCATTTATCAAAATTAATAAACAAATATACTAAGAAAGACTAATAAAATATACTTTGGCACTTAAAAAAATTCAAAATTCAAAATAAAACAAAATTATTAAAATGGTGTGACCACATGTACGTGCTAATTAATAGAAAACGGTACGTGTACAAAACTTTTTATTTCTGGTACAAAACGGTACAAAAACTAGTATAAAACCTTGGCAATGTAAAAAGTTCAACATATACAAAAGTGGTACTACAGGTTAATGGACGTGCTGCTATACCTTGGGAAGTAGTAAATTGAGAAAAGACTTACATATTTTGAAACGGTAGTATATACTAGTTAACTAAACACTACACACCTCGCCATCTATTAGCATCACTACAAATCATAACGAATGTTTCCGGAGACAGCAAAACACATTTTAATAAATGGTCTAAAAATTAAATTTACAAAAAGTCATTTGGCCTAAAGGCGTTTGGCCTAAAGGCATTTGGCCTAAAAGGCATTTGGCCTAAAGTCATTTGGCCTAAAAGCATTTGGCCTAAAAGGCATTTGGCCTAAAGGCATTTAGCCTACACTTTAGGCCAAATGCCTTTAGGCCAAATGACGGGTACCCTTAAAATATATATATATATATAATTGATGAACCGTCATTTTTTATTCATACTTTTTTCTAATATTTGATAAATAGTAAAATTCTGATCCTTTTTTTTATCTATTTATTCGAAATCCACTCTGATGATCCGCAATTATTAATTACTTTGCATGTGGAGACAATCTCATTTGAATTATGTTGGATAAATGTATAGCATGTTGGTAGTAGTGAGGTACAGAATAAGTAAAATGATGTGATTGAATTTCACTCAAGCTTTGTATAACTTACATGATATAGTAAACATACTAAACTAATGCGTAAACATACTAAACTAATGCGTAGAAACTAGTCTTAGATATTTTGGAACAAAGTAAAAGAGTGGTTTCGAAAAGTAGCAAATAATGTTTTGCATAATTTCTGCAAAACACACACATTGTACACTTAGTAAACTTTTAACATATTATGATTGTTTTATTATCAGATCAAAGGTGTCCAAATGATCAATTTAAAGATATTTAATTTGATCTAGGTGAAATACGGTATACACGCAATTTCCTTATAAAATAAATACATTATTAATATTTTGATCCCGTGGTCAATTTTAATCATGCTAAGTGTGCCAAAATTTGGTAAGTATTTTTGGAAAAATACAAATAAATTTGAATTTAATTAAACTAGTAGTAAACATAGTACTCCTTTAGAACATAATATAGTAACTATCAAGAGCAGCCTTTAATCAAACAAAAGGTGTCCAAATTTAGATTATAATTATAAAATAAACAATTTTCACTTCATTCAAACTAAAAAAAGTATAGGCATAGTTAACCCCTTAGTATCACAAATATATAATTTTGGTCCTTGCTTAGTGCCTAAATTTAGATATTTAAAAAATGTTATTTATGAACGAAACTAAATAAACACAATCATATTACTCACTCCCTTGTGGTTAAATTGTTCCTGTGACCTATATTAACTGGGCCACGAATGACCAACAAATTAGACGATTTCTACCAAACTTTGGTAGGCCTATACACATCAATAACACACTTAGTAAATCAATAATATAGTAATATTTTTTCCTGAACAAGAGGAAATGTAACAGAATTTGTGTGGAGAGAGTGGAAAACCATTTTTTTAAACTAGCCTCACTACAGCCAACCGGGATCAAACCCCCCTCCCCGTTCGCCCGGTCATCGGCAGTCTAGTTTAATACGAGAGTGATGCCTTATACCATGCGGCCACCTGAGCGTGTGAGGTTCTAGTGTGGCAAGAAGGGGCAAGTGGTGGTGGCCAGCCAACAAGGACCTACTGTGCTCTAGATCAGAGGTCCCCAACATTTTTATACCTTAGAGCACATTCAAAACTAACGGTATTGAGGCGGGCACCAATTACTTTTTCAAAGTAATTACTAACTCCAGCCAGGCTCAGAGGTCAGCCTCAACGCTATACACACCACCGGTCAACTGCAGTGTTAAGTTTCCAACAGCGATTGTAACGTTACATGTGGCTGTGGGTATTACTCAAGGCCGTAGCCATGAGGGGTGGAGGGGGGTTTCAACCCCCCTCCAAGTTGACAAAAAATAAATTTAAAAAATACTGCAATACTGCTTTATTTACAGTTTTAACAAGACCAAAATAAAGATGCAAGAAAATACTTTAACTACTCACCACTTTGGTGCTTGGGTACATTTTAAAAATATAATTATATTTATTCTGTGTTTATTCAGGCAACAAATCTGGGTAGACCCCTGTAAAGATATTTACAAATGAAATTGGAGGTATTAACATGATATTAGTGAGTGTGAAGAAAATGATGGAAGGGGGTAGGTCTTTGAGATTAGGAAAAAGCTCGACTATAAGTATGGTAGTTCCGAGTAAAAGTACAATTTGTAAATGAGCCGGCAAAGAAAGAGGAATGAGACGGAGGTATTGGAAAGAAGGGGACTTTCAATCACCAACTTCTTGAGAACATCATACCTGAAGATAAAAACAAACTTGATTTTTGTTGGAAAAGTGGCAGATTAAAATTATTAGTCAAGAACTTTTTAGCTGTGGTAAAAAAGTGGTGGGCAGACGCAAAAGGCTTGGCGCCCGCGGGCATAGGGTTGACGACCCCTGCTATAGAGCTTATATTACATGATTGTAAATACCTTCAGTAGGAACTGCCTCTTCCTTTCATTTACCAACACTTACAATGCTCACGATCTACATATTGCCGACCCCAGCGCTTTGCGCTATGTTACTCAACTCTAGTGACAGATTTTAAAGCTTTTTATTTTACAGTAGAGTAGTTTTGGAGATGGAGGGGGCGAGTGACAACCATTCAAAATTCCCCTCAATACAAAACAAAACGACATGTTAGAAGTGAAAATTGTTCCACATTGGTCGATTACTCAATCACTTTAAATCTAATACTGATTACAACAATTTTCAGCTTTTTCTCAAATATATTCCTATATTATGTACTTAAATAAAAATAGCCATTTCAAACTGTTCTAAATTTAATTTGAAAAACGTAAAATACAAGATTCAGAAGAGGAGGGTGGTTTGAATTATAATTTTACACTTTAATTTTTCTCCATATCTCTAAACCCGTCTGGTATATATTAAGTTTAATTATGCTAGTGGGGCAGGGATGGATAAGATAGTATTTAGAGGAAAAGTAGCCGTATTTGCATAGAGGGAGAGGAAAACACATTTAGAAAGAACCACTATCAGTATACACCCAAACACAACTCGTTCCTGACCTACCTGTAGCCCATCAGCCAACTAGACAACATGACATTGGCATTTAGTTTGCGTGCCCACCAAAATGGGTTAAAAACATTCTTAACAATGAAATCCGCTTTGGTGGTCACATGGTCTAGCACGTCACTTTCGGGGCAGACTTAATTGCCAGTGATGAGAAGGTTGGGGGATCGAATCACGGTCGGGTACATTTCCAATCAATTTCTACCTTTCTTATTACTGTTCTACTGCTTATACAGCCAATCCATTAGAAAAAAAACTTTTGAAAATCACAAAAATGAAACACAATGAGTCACAAGCTATCAAGTATTTACTGTTTCAATAAATGCTCAATAACAACAACAAAAATCACAAAATATACTTGATCAAACATAAGTCTTATTTTAAAATTATATTAGTTTCATTTTCTTGAGAGTCTTGTGGATGAACTTATCTCAAACTTCCTTCTTATAGAATACATTCACGTTTTTATGAACATTTATCAATTATAATCCTTGTGTTCATCCTCAATAATGTTTCATTCTAAGTATGTTTTAGTTTTATATTATTATTAATTATTATTATTATTATTATTAGCACCGTGTCTTACTACCTGTTCGGGTTATACGCACTTACGCTAATGTGTAATGGCAGGGTGATTGTGAGAAGAAACGGAGGACCTACAGTTTAACGTGGAATCCGAACCACGGTGGAGGCCTGGCATTCCTCACATTCACAAGTTGTGATTAACACACGTCTTGTCAGAGGTAAAGGAAGGGTTTGGCAATCAGATAAATCTGTGCCAGGACTGAGGATTGAACCCTGGACCCTCAGCACAGAAGTCTGACACCTTACCCCTAGACCACCAGGTCACCCTTTTAGTTTTATAGTTTAGTCAGTATAGATAGAGCCAAAACATCACAAACACAGTGTTTCAACAGTAAAGATAAATCGAAAGTAGAATTAAGACAATTTAATAATGATACTGGGAAAACAAGACTCAACACTATTCTAGCCTACAGCCACTCTAATAAATCGTTGCGGGTATATCTTTGTATATAGGATAGTATAGGGTGACCATAAAGTATGGACACAAAGGCTAAACTATGATGATCCAGACGGTGGAATGTAAATTGGTTCAACATTTTCCATTGATTGTATATGGGAACGTGTAGGCAAATAGACCAAACATGCCCATGAAAGTTCTGTTTCTCCCCTACTAAATAGCAAGGAGAACCCAAGGTGATGGTTTGGTGTGGGCACATATTCTACGATTATTTTATGTATGGACACCCTGTATATCGTTTACTATAACAATATAACGTATTTCCCACTGCAGAGGTAGAAATCTCTAAAAAATGTTACACTCCGCTCTATTTACTTAGGAGTGACATTTGCAGAAACATGACTTTACATATAAATATGTGAAAATTAATCTAGCTATGCTTATAGCTCTCAAATAAGGTTCTTTCTATGAAAATTGTTATGTATATGAATCTAGAAAGAAGCATATATTAAAACATTTTATAGTTTTGGTGTGTTTTGATTTATTTTAAAAATTGAGCTTTAAATCATAGTTTTGTATTATTTTTCTAACTGACCATTAGTCCCTCTCCCTTTCCCTACAATCCTTCCGAATCCTTAAACTTTTTTTAATAGGATTCATCGGATTTTGGTAGAATTTAGTATTATTGATCTTACAAAATTTTTGTCCATATAACATTATTAACATTATATCTTACAATTATTTAAAGTTATAAGCTATAATAGTACCAGGGTTGGTAATATCTCAATTATAAATGTAATAAACCCTTATTTTGTCGATATACTCCCTAGTAAAATAAATGTACCATAAAATGAACAAGAGGATCTATATTTCCCATGGCTGAGCTATTTTCTTGGGAAAATGCTTTATATAATCAAAAATATTTATAATCATGCACTTCAAACATATTTTTTAATTACGATATAGGTCTATACATTTGTTGTGTACCTGAAGCCCTAGATCACGTGACCACGGGTATGAGTGATTTTTAAACCTATAATAACACAGTATTTTACCAAAAGCCACGTTTATGTTAAACCTGTTATGAAATTACAATATTTTAGGTCAGCAATTCTCAAATTGTTTTTTAAATTCTACCCCTTGGCCATGACTAAATTTTAATGAGCCCCAAGATAAAAAAAATTCCAAATGACAGGCTAAAAAAATAAAACTACATAGTAAATTATTGATCTATTTATCTATTGGGGAAAAAATTTATAATCAAAATATTTCAAATGTGACAAAACTATTTAGAGAATCCTATTGTTATAAACTTAACATTATCTCTCATTGAGAATCATTATGATCAGTTAAAAAACATAATTTTACTGTAAAATGTCTGTAGATAAGTTGTATAAATTTTCTTCGCAAAATCGTTTAGAAATAAGAAAAAAGTAAACCTAACACAATACTTTAAAATATTTTTTTAAATTATAATCTTGGGGTTGATACATTATTATGAATCCCAAAGTTTTTCAGTGAAAGGGGTGTGGCGGGATGGCTTGGCACAACTTTTTGATGTCTGGTTGTCCAGTTGAAACTTTTAAATGGAGGTCCGGTTCCAAACTTAGCCTATTGCGATAGTTATCTCTCTCTCAGAGATTTGTTATTGAAAAAGATATAATAAACTTGATGGTTTGGTCAGCGAAATGAGGAAACCCGTTCAGTCTTTGCAAACAAAAGTCTGCCAATGATGTTTTCGATTTGAGGGTTTCATCACAGGACAATCAATAATTCCTTCCTTTTCTTTCGTTGTAAAGAAATCTGGTGGACTGGAATCTTCCACTGCAGAAAAAGGGTCTCTATCCAAAGATAGGGTTGAAAATTCTCATAAATCTGTTTCCATCCGAGAGAAAATAGAGGAAAAATAGGGGTGGAGATAATCAGATATCGGTGACTGCCAACAATTAGGGTTTTCCATAAGTCCCTTGTCATTTTGCCAATTTTCTCTTGAGAGCAGCTCGCGTACCCCCGAAATGTGCCCGCGTACCCCAGTTTGAAATTGATGATTTAATTATTGTTTACAAAACAATAAACAGTACAATTAACGTATTTCTGTTTATCTGACTGTAAGTCATTTTAAAATTATTCCATTCTCCTTTCACCCAAAAAACAGTAATGACGTTGTAAGATTGTAATATATATATATTTTTTAAACTTTGAAATAAACTAAAAGGCATACTCAAAAATATTAAGTTGAATGATTTGGATTTTTTTGGGTGCACTTTGAATTTTAGTTTCAAGATTAATTGCTACCTCATTGGAGATTTTATACATAAATATGCATGTAAGAAAGTGTCTGTGTTCATTATTGAATGTGTCCGTTATTGGGAAGGTGTTTCCCTGGAAGAGCCCATGTTATTTTGCAGGTGATTTTGCAACTGTCCGTTATAAAGGTGAAGCCACATACAACTCAAAGATTTACATTAATAAACTCTTCATAATAACGTTCATAGTAAACTCGTTTTGCGTAAGACTCTCTAAAAAGTAGTTTAGCGATTATATGATTCTCTTAAAAAAATTATACAGGTTTTTTATTTTAAAAAAATATTTATATTGTTTGAAATAAATTTTAATAAGGCAATTTGAATTATTAGAAAAAAAATTATAGCTATTCGTTGTAATATTTTACGTCCTTCCAGATCTCCTCAATACTTCTCATACGGATTTGAAAGAATGAAAATAAAAAGGCAAGATTCTTGTAGTCAAAACTCAACATACTATAGTTGTATAACTAAGGGTATTCTGATATTGCTGTACACAATAACACCTGTTTAATACGTCATTATCTAGACTTTAGAATAAGAAGAACCAATGTCAAAGTTTCAGTAAAGTCAATGTTTTAAAAAATATCGTAACTCCATCTCCCATCACTTGGCTATTATATTCAGATTTAAAAAATCAGTATTTATTTTTGAAGACATATTGAGTTTTTGAATTTATATTTTTGGCTAAATAACTTTAGCCAGATGAATTTTAAGCCTAATGACTTTAGTACAATTGACTTTAAGCCAACTGACTTTAGGTCAACTCACATTTAGGCCATTCAATTTTAGGCAAATGACTTTAGACCAACCTATTTTTAGGCCAAATGACGTTTAGGCCAATTCTCAGGCCAATGACTTTTAGGCAGTTGACTTTAGTCCTACTGCATCATCCTCAAACGTTCTATGTTTTTGATCGATTGGTACATACTAACGTCAACATAATGGTAAAGGCTACATTACATGAAGAAATGACTTTATTCTGCTCTTCTTGATTATACAATTATCTTTTTTGTAGCTCGCCAAACCGTTCGAAGAGCAGCTTCGTATCTTGGTGGATCGGTACGTGCTACCCTCCATAACCTTAGTCAGGGACAAGTTGGAGGAGGTGGTAACATCAACAGACTCCGCACTGCTGGTTTCGTTTCTTAACCTAATGGACACAAGCTATTGCCCTTGACGCACCCTGGTGGTAAACCACACCCCGCTCCTCAGTTCCTCAAACTTATTCGTAAGTACACCTGTTGATCTTAATATTTTAGTAAAGAGAGTAGTGTTTGTTGAGACCATAAAGGAGAAATTTCAGGATAAATCTCCAAAGTATTATATGAAGGGTTGGTTTCTAAGGAAGTGCAGTATATTGTTGTTAGACTAAACGAGCGGTATGATGAGTGTTCCATACAATGAATGCTGCCTTGCATCCATCAAGCTATGTTGTATCCAAGTATAAATTTAGGTGATAATACAATCTTCCAAGTGTTCTTAAAATAATAGTTTAATGAGAAAATATTTTCCACACTAAAATCGTAAAACAATTAGCATTTTAATATCGATGTTAATATTGTTGAGAAGTTTAAAAAGATTTGTTTAAACTTTTGGTACTATTGTTATCAAAATAATAATATAACAGTCAAAACTAGCTAATTCAAAGATGAAGGGACAAAAAAATTCGAAATATCCAAAAATTCGAATTAGTCAGTTTTATTTGGGCCAGAAAAATAACTTCAAACATCAATTCAGTGAAGTAAAATACAGTATGTATTCTTAGTTTTCCATAGCAATATGTACAGTACAAAATACTGTATTTACAATTTTTCAAAATCTAGAAATTTTTATCGTTTTTTGGAGTTTTAATTCTCAGATTTGGATTAAACTCTTCTAGTTTATTGAGTACCTGAAAATAGAGGAACTTGCATTATTTTGTCCTTCATTAAACCGTCTCAACTCTTTGATGTGGTCATTGGCCTGTGTAGATGTTGGGATTGGCTTTTCTGGAAGTTTCATCTGTTCTCCTTCTTCATCTGAAGATACACCTTCATTTATATTGTTCATAACATCTGAAACAATGTATACATCTGTAAGTTCACCGAAAAACTTCTAGGTTCTCGTCCAAGCTCAGAAAATCCTCATAAGGAACACAAAACTTTAGTGACCTTGCACGAAAAGAGCCTATTATATGCGCGAACAAGAGTCGAGTAGTAAACGTGTTTCTTACGCGAGACTTCAGGCTTTTTTTCGTCATTTTTGAGGAAATCTTATTTCGAATTTAAAAAAATAAGCTCGAATTACATGTGATTTTTTAACATTGTTTTAGTAGAGGTTTCAAGGGTTCAAGGGGAAAAGTTCGAACTAAACATGAATTCTAATTATCCAAGTTCGACTGTACTTGTTATTTATTTAAAAATATGGTTTGGATATATAGTTATATGGAAAATAATATAAAACTATATGTCCTCTGTTCTGTGTTTAAATATTTGTCATGTGTATGCTATAGATATATACATGTGGGGTATCCATTCCTCTAAATGTATATACAATATACAATAAATATCAAAGTGTCCTTCAACAAGGTTAGTTTTCCATTCAGGAACCCTTTCACACAAACAAAGCAATGGAAACATTAAGGGATTTTGGAATCTATACATATATTATTATGATAAGTATGTTGTGAAAAGACCGCAAGAGAGGCCAAGAAGGAAATGGAAAGAGGAAGCAAATAACAAAGTGAGTAGCGAATAGAAACAATTAAGGTAGGAATAATGGTGAAAGAATATAGGAAGATGGAGGCATTTTACAAAACTGACCCTGCCACAGGTTGAAAATAGTTAATAATATAAGATATCAAAATATTAATTTATGTAATTTTTATGTCAGCATGGACAAATTAATATTTTTACTATAAAAAGTATTTGTTTATAACAGTTCACCTTATGATTGTGGTCTTGTTTGTAACCGTATACTAAAATACAAAACACTTTTAGAATAAGAATTAAAATAAATTATACCTTGTAACGTATATAAGAGTTAGCCTGATATTTTAATGTTCGTTCGCCAAAATTAGTATGATATTTTTACATAATTATTGAATTAAGTTCAAGGTTGCTATCCTGTATTATGATAATCAAAAGGGGATGATGTCTTATTTTATAAATTAAAAGTTCTGGTCTTTTATAGTTTTTTTATTTTAAGTAGATAAACAGTTTTTGCTGATATTTCACACGTTGTAAATATTAATTTAAAAGCCCAACTATTGTATTATGTGTATGTTAATTCCCGGCACGTGAAATTTGTCATAGACCCACCCACATGGTTCCTCGTCAGGATTGCAAGTAAAGAGATGCGCACTTTGAAGTAGGTATATCTAGTGACATCTCCTTCTCGAAATTTCCCAAAAGAAAGAAAGGTGTGGTCATCCAGGTGCGTCTCTAACTACAAAACTGAGTTCGCTTTTCAAATAGAGACGTAGAAAGATGTCTCCATACCTTGCAACTTAACACAAATAATCTTACTACCCGCTCGTATTTATAATATCGTAATTTTGAATTTAGATGTGAATAATAAATTATTTTGATGTATAATTCCATATCATTACAACCTAAGTATACATATATATGGCTTATATATAAAAAAATTATGGTTGTCTTTTGTCTTATGGTGGAACCATTCAAGCTACGTTTCTCTAGCATAAATGGTTCAGATATGGGTACTAACATGATGGCACTTTTGCTTAAACCATTTTTTCATTTTAAAAATATAATATTTATAAGTGGTTTTATGATGGTATCAGTCAAGCTACGTTCATCTAACACTAGGACTCAGCTATAACTTCTAACATAAAGGAACTTTTCTTAAATAATTATAAATATATATATATATATAAATATTATATAAATGGTTAAATTATTTAGATATATATTTATATATACGTATATATACATATATAAATGAATAAACTATTTAACTATATATATTAATGAATAAACTATCTAAGAAAAGAAAATCATTGACGTACTAAGCTGAAGGTCCCAAGGTTGATTCCCATATTCAGGTATCATTTTTCAATTTCAATAATATTTTATGGGTTCTGGTGTTGACCTAGTTAGCAAAGGTGGTAGGATTCCCAATTTTATTTTTAGAAATGGCTTGTACCATGTTCCACTAAGTGTTTTGAAATTGTGAGGAATACTATTTTACCAACCGTTATTTAGATATTTCCTCTATTGGTTTGAGATAATTCAGGCCTAACGACAACATGATTGATTAAGTATGATAAGATAGGCTAATGTCGATATTGCTAATAAGGTAAAACTAATGAAGGACTACCAAGGGATTTTTGTTTATTTTACCTTTAGTATGAAAAAATTCCAAGCTTTCTTCGAAATAATTTAAATCTAATAGTTCATGATAATTCATTAAAATTGTTTCCCAAAATTCCTATCTTCTCAGAATATCGAAAGAGATAGAGCATACGCTGGTGAGTGATTGATGACAAGTCCTGACGTGTCAAGTGATGAGGGTTAACAAATGGAGGAGGTCTGGTTGAAGCGAGGAGAAGGAGGTGGTAGGAAGGAAAGCAGGATGATGAGGGGATACATCTGGGGGAACGAATGTTTTTAAGATTAGATACGGGATGATTGAAATCTTACTTCCAGTCCAATGACATCCCGTCAGGTGACACTATTTGTGGTAGTATGCTGACTTAGCAATAGTGTCCATAAGGTGGCAGACCCTATCCAGATTAACCTAGAAGCTTTTCTGGCTCTACTCTTTGTGGCTGTATTCCTATTTTTTATATGGGACATTTTTTTATGAGTTTGGCAAAATAAAGTAAACTAGGTGTTGGGAAAGGGAAACATGATCCAGCTCCCATTAAGTTTTGTGAGGTCTTCTTTGTTCCTAGTTTGCCTATGTCGCTTGGTTGGAGAGCTCCTTCCTTATACACTGGTTCTTACGGAAAATAGTGGGCTGATATATGGGCTTCTATGCGTCCCAGTATGCCTATTTTATAAATACTTGAGAAGATGGGAGTCAGAGTGGTGGGTGGAAGGCGAATCTCTAAAAATAAATTTAAATTCTTTCTTTTACTAAAAATAAGGTTCCTTCGCCACTGCGTTGAGTCAAAACTATTATAGTCAAAACGGAATACTAACGAACAGTTTTACAAAGTGATTTCAATATCATTGGTTACTGGCGTGAAGTCAATTATCCACTTTGGCAGTAGTCATTCAAGACTAAATCCAGATAAGCTATAGTGTCATAAAGTTATTTCAGAAAAATTAAATTTTCTTTGAAGTTACAACTATGGTAAAGTAAAGGTAAAATTTAAATTATATTAAAATTATCATGCTTTTTACAGACCAGTAATTTCATTTTCATATAGTGTTAAAATTAATCACTGAATATTTTTATTGAGTGCACTAAGTTAAGAAGTGATGAATCTACAACTATTGGTAAGGTAGCTTTATTAAATAGTCAAACGAGTCACTGTCCACTAGGTATTATCTTATTTAAATCTTTTTAAAAACTAGTTATGAACATAGAAACTGTTATAAACATTGATGTGTATGCAAGTGTTAAGTATATAACAAACTACAGTTTTAATTTGTATTACATCTTTATATCTACAAATGAACCAAATGCAAATTTTAAACTTAATTTTATGGTTATTTTAGTCTTAGGGCCAATCAAATATTATTTCATAAGCTTCTTTAATGTGACATTGGTAACGTATTGGTGGGTATTTTCAGCCCTGAAATCGATAGATTCTCAAAATATAATATAATAGGTTAAGTTCTTTTTTCTTTTAAATATAAGTTTCTTCATGGACTAAATGTTTCAAATGTGTATTTTATCAATGTAGGATGACACTCAACTTTAACGTTCATTTTCATCTTAAGATATAAATTACAAATTAATAGGCGCGTGGCACTACACAACTTGATATCTTAGAACACGCGCAGAGCATACCACATTGATAGTCGACACCACACCAGTCCATCTAGAAATGCGAATACGTTCTGAGTGTCATCAATAACGGTCCTACTTCACAGAAAGTGCAGTGCCACACGCCTGACCCTACGCAACTTGCGGTACACGAATGCTTGAACAGTTTTCTCCTCCCGGCGCTGTACGCCGAAACTTTGAGCACAATTGAATGGTATTAGCATATTACGGATGTAAGTGTATAGGATTCTGTATTACTTTAGGTTAAAACAAGATATATGTGCAGTTTGGGCTATATGTTTCGGAACACACTATATTTATTGTTGAGTAAACCAAATTGGTTTCAAGAACTAAATGTTGTGTGTTTTGATAGACCCTTAAATTGTAGTTCTATTACAGTCCTTTATCAGATATGGTTTAAACTAGGTGGAAAAAATAGGGCGTTAACTTTGTAAATAGTTTTGAACCAGTTTAGTAGTAAAATAAAAACGAGCTTGTGGAAACTTGTACCTATAACCTATA
Organism: Timema podura; assembly: GCA_033556935.1. Classification (NCBI taxonomy): domain Eukaryota; kingdom Metazoa; phylum Arthropoda; class Insecta; order Phasmatodea; family Timematidae; genus Timema; species Timema podura. The sequence goes on from JAVRXN010000011.1 coordinate 16,354,934, forward strand.
TTACCAATAATATGACTAGAAAGTTGACATCCCCTTGATGATTTCTTTAGCAGAAACACTGGTTTGTAGTCAAACCAAACACGTTCCATTGCATCACATTGACAGATATGTTGTGTATGATATGGATATTCTTCTTATTATCACCACGTTTTACTACCCGTTCCAGCTTTACTTATATATTATAATTACTTTAATGGGGTTAGGGATAAGGAAGGAGGAATTTTAAGGTTAATCTACCCATATTTACGTGGAAGGAGAGTGTTAAACTATTTAAGATAAACTTACCCTCGGTAGACCCAACCGGGATTTCAACTCCGCTCTCCCCGTCATCTGACAGCCAGTCCAACACGAGACTGGAGCCTTATACCGTTCTGCCACTGAAGTGGGTTATATGGAATTAACTGACATTGCGTGAATAATGAAAAGAACTTCCAAGAGTCGCTTAATTAAGCTGTCATTTCTACTTTGATGTGATGTGGTGTTGGGTTTTATCCAAACATGAAGTCGACAATGGTGGGTGGCCAGTTCGTTTTCTGTGAAATAATGAAATCATTCATAGATGATTGATGGTAATTTCTTTAATATTTTTACCCCTATTGAAAAAAATTAAAAACCATTTGATTTATTCGCCATTACTAAGGCTCGGATGTTTGTGACCTCAAAAATCGCGAAATACGCCCTTAAAAATACCAAGAAATGACCTAAAATTTAAATTAACAAAAATATGCCCTAAAAATGTATGTTAAGGGTGTTGCAGTGCTCGGAATAATCGTCACACGTCAGATTCACTTCATGTTGACAAATTTATTAGTTTTATCTTTAAGGAGCTTCCCCCACTACTTTTTTAAATCGTGTGGGTAAAAGTGCAATGTTGTGCGCTGTGACCAGTGAGGAACTCATCCTAGACGAGAACCTTTTAGTGAATATAAATAAATGTCTGTAATCTAGCCAGTATTAAGAAAATATCATGATGTTTAGCATCCATCGATCAACATTGACAGCATTTATAAAATGTGGCATCCCCAAAGCACATACCTTGTCACATAAATACATACATTTAAGTTTGTTGGAGATGTCATCAGATACATCTAGCGATAAAAATCTACACTCCATGTATAAAGAAGTTCCATAAGAGTAATGTTATTTTAAAATAGTTGACGATTTATCATCTAAACGCGTCAATAAAATCTAAAATATCAAATATGTAGCTCTATAAAAATTACCAAACCTAGCTTGAAGTGTTTAATTCTAAATTATGTATATTTGTTTGTTTGAGTAAAAAGGTTCGTTTGAAAAAAAAAATTTATCAACAACATGAGTAAGTCTACAGCACCCTCTAATACACCCTTAATGATGATGAATATTATTACAAATATGCCTCAAATAAAGGAACTAGCTTGCAGTAAAAGAAATTAGCAATCGAATCTTTAGTTATTGATAATCTTCACTTCACAAACGTCACATAACAACATCGATCCATAAGTACTTAAGTTCTGTTCTTCATATTATTCTTTAACAAAACCTTTCAACTTCACATTATTTAATTCACTAACTTTCTGCATGCTTAAAATCCGGTACAGAGTTTACACATAACAGGTTTCGTATCGCACTGAAGATGTCACAAACTCACAAATAAATTTACAGAACCATTCTGATAACCAGAAGAGCCTTTACAAGCAAAACAAGAATCCTGGAAGGGAGGAATGGGGGGCTGGACAATTCTACGAAGTGGTCAATGCAACCCTCCCTCCCTCACAGGAGCTAAGCTCCTGATGTTCTCATTACTTGGGGTTTTCCAAGAAAAGTTGTCTCTCTCGAAAAGATAACTATAGACTGCTCGAAGTTATCAGGAATAATGAATCTGTATTGAGTGAGCAAAAGAAGAAATGATTCTTACCTACAAGTATTCTGGTAGGGTTGGGAAAATATCGATAAATAATAATGAGAGATATCGCATATTCTTAGTAAAATAAATTATTATGGTGCAGAGAAATACATTTAAAAAATATTTACATTTTATACAAGGTATAAAGGTCGGCAAAACCATGACTGAACAATAAAACTCATTCAGAGAAGATTAACAAATAATACTGAAACTGAAAATATATGTTGTTGTTATTTAAAACTGAGTATGATATCGTTATACTTTTGTTAGTTTGGCAGATTAGAAAGGGGAACTAAGTATAAAGATATTTTATTCAGTCAGCCTACAATATTGATTAAAAAATCTTGGTTTTTAAAAGGACCATGTCTTACTATCCTTTTACGTGGTACGCATTTTAACTACATTAAAAGGTTAAAAGGTTTAGGGATGAGGAAGGTAAAATCTAATGCAAACGTAACCACACTTTAGTGAAGAAAGAACATAAAATAATTTAGTAGAAATATTCTTAGAACATCCAGCTAGTATCCTCGCACTTTTCTTCTCGTTATCGGAAAACCAGACTAAATGAGCCTTTAATTTATTCCACCTTCCTATCGATTCAGGCAACAGTACTTAAAGTGGAAATGCTGATGACAGGGAGATTGGGGTTCGAATCCCGTTCGGGTGTACTGATGGTGGTTATGCCCTCTCTCCTTCCATACAAATGCAGGTACACTTCCTTTAAATTCAACCTTCCTTATATTTAACTCACTAGTATAATTATTACATATTAGTACAACTTGAACAGTAGTAAGACTCAGTGTTAAAAAAAAATGACATGTTATAACGTCTACAAAACGGCTGATTTTTTTTTTCTATTTGTGTTCCGGAATTGATCATTGCCGACGTAACTAATAAAATAAAGACAATTTAAAAAATATCATAAAATAAAGTTGAATAAAAATTAGAAGTAGACAAATGTCCAGTGATTTCTCTAGTCACGTTTGTTTTGTTTAATTAAGAGGATATTTATATACTTTGTCAAAAACTGTTGTAAATAAATTGTGAAGTGGCAATATTGTAAAGAGCACCCAGACTTGCAAAAGTATTGCCAGTAGTCCAATGTCGAGGATTAATTTCTAGTTTCACACCAGCTTTGATAATATATATGTAAGATGGGATGGAAGAGGCCACGATAAAAGTCAGTGTTTTTGTTTTTTTTATGGCCTGTATCAAAATACAAATTTTATATATAGAATTTTTTCCAAGACAAATCGTAAATTAACCCCCTGAAATGACATTGTTATAAGAAAACCAAGTGAGAAAAAATAGAAACTTTTTTTTACACAAAATATGTAAAAGCATAAGAATAGTGGATAAATATTATGTTTTTTCGAAGTAAAATATGTTTAGCCCATTTTTTTTCTGGATAAATCTTGATGATATATATAAACATAGCTTGTACATAGTGTTATACATATTTACTTTATCTATAAAAAAAGTTAGTTGATTAGAATGTGTTTTTCTAAATACAATATACTACACAATACACAAGTATGAATACAATGGTACGACACAATCATACTTAAGCTTTCCTCCATAGTTCTCTTATTGAAAAATCCAGTCATCAGTAAACAACACATAAATGACTGTTTAATATTTTTTAAACAAGTGATATTGTCATCTCAAACAAGCTTAAGATACCCATTTGGAACCAAATCGTCAAAGCCACTTTAAAAATATTTCAAATTTTTGAAAAATCAGTCATCAGTAAACTACCCATAAACGACTTTTTATTTGCTTGCTATGGCAGTACTAAGCTCAGACAATTTTGAGCAGCAGTCGTATCTAGCTCAGACCATTTTGTGTAGCCAGGTGTATCTAGCTCGGACCATTTTGTGTAGCCAGGTGTATCTAGTTCGGACCATTTTGTGTAGCCAGATGTGTCTAGCTCAGACCATTTTGAGCAACCAGGTGTATCTAGCTCGGACCATTTTGTGTAGCCAGGTGTATCTAGTTCGGACCATTTTGTGTAGCTAGGTGTATCTAGCTCGGAACATTTTGTGTAGCCAGGTGTATCTAGCTCGGAACCATTTTGTGTAGCCAGGTGTATCTAGCTCGGACCATTTTGTGTAGCCAGGTGTATCTAGTTCGGACCATTTTGTGTAGCCAGGTGTGTCTAGCTCAGACCATTTTGAGCAACCAGGTGTATCTAGCTTGGACCATTTTGTGTAGCCAGGTGTATCTAGTTCGGACCATTTTGTGTAGCTAGGTGTATCTAGCTCGGAACATTTTATGTAGCCAGGTGTATCTAGCTCGGACCATTTTGTATAGCCAGGTGTATCTACCTTGGAACATTTTGTGTAGCCAGGTGTATCTAGCTCGGACCATTTTGTGTAGCCAGGTGTATCTAGTTCGGACCCTTTTGTGTAGCCAGGTGTATCTAGCTCGGACAATTTTGTGTAGCCAGGTGTATCTAGCTCGGACCATTTTGTGTAGCCAGGTGTATCTAGCTCGGACCATTTTGTGTAGCCAGGTGTATCTAGTTTGGACCATTTTGTGTAGCCAGGTTATCTAGTTCGGACCATTTTGAGCAGCCAGGTATATCTAGCTCGACCATTTTGTGTAGCCAGGTGTATCTAGCTCGGACCTTTTGTGTAGCCAGGTGTTTCTAGCTCGGAACATTTTGTGTAGACAGGTGTATCTAGCTCGGACCATTTTGTGTAGCCAGGTGTATATAGTTCGGACCATTTTGTGTAGCCAGGTGTATCTAGCTTGGACCATTTTGTGTATCCAGGTGTATCTAGCTCAGACCAGTTTGTGTATCCAGGTGTATCTAGCTCGGACCATTTTGTATCTAGTTTGGACCATTTTGTGTAGCCAGGTGTTCTAGTTCGGACCATTTTGAGCAGCCAGGTGTATCTAGCTCAGACCATTTTGTGTAGCCAGGTGTATCTAGCTCAGACCATTTTGTGTAGCCAGGTGTATCTAGTTCAGACCATTTTGTGTAGCCAGGTGTATCTAGCTCAGATCATTTGTGTAGCCAGGTGTATCTAGCTCGTACCATTTTGTGTAGCCAGGTGTATCTAGTTCGGACCATTTTGTGTAGCCAGATGTATTTAGTTCGGACCATTTTGAGCAGCCAGGTATCTAGCTCAGACCATTTTGTGTAGCCAGGTGTACCTTCTTGCTGTTCATTTAAATTATGCCTAGGTAAAACCCTGTCGTTCTCTAGATTTATTTCCTCAAATTGCATATTACGAAGTGACGTAAGTGTTTTTGGAGAACTCCTAGAAAATAATTGTTCAACTTCAATCCAAAATTTATAGATGGTTCACATCCTTGAAAAAAAAAAAGTTTAAAGTAGGATGGAAATGATTGTTAACTTTACGTTGTGTGATGTAGTACATTGTGCCCCCAAAGGCTTGGTTGTGCAAAAAATAATAATTTAAGGGCAGATAGTGACAAAGCAATAACCGTAATGTGATTACAAAAGGAGAGTTAGGGCAGTGATTCCTAACCAGGGATCCGCGAGCCCGTGTCCGGGGTTCCGCGAGAATTTCCAACATTTGTTTTTATTAATCTGCCAATATTTTTTGGACAGTGTGGAAATATATAAATATAACTCGTATTTCTGAGGAAGATGAAGAGAATAGTACCGATAGTAATGTTAAAAGTGAGGTTGGTAAGAATAGTGGTAACCCAAGTTCAAGTACCGGAGGACAGTAATTAGTAGATAGAAATAAGCAATAAATACTCCTGAAATATTTTATTCAAAAGTATTAATTTATTATTATTATTATTATTATCATTATTATTATTATTATTTAACAGCCCTATTGATCTATATGTATATTTTATAATTTACCCTTGTCGTACCTAATTTGTATTTCCCCGAGATTTTATTAAATATTTTAAGGTTTCTTCTAAAGAAAAATCAGTGGGCTAGGGACGCTTTCCCAGGCAGGAGGCCAAAATATTATATTAATATTGGATGCTTTAGCAACCTATTTTGCGTTCAACTTGGTTTATTTTAGGGGCTACTTCAATTCGATCTATAATATATACGGATAATATAGATATATGAGGTGAGTGCTCATAGAAATAAGAATATATAATAAGAGGGAGGGAGAGGGGTGTTGAGTGAGGGCGTATTGTGTTTTTTAGAACCCAAAAAACAATTATAATGTTATTACTTCATCAACAAAGTGGGGTAGTTAGAGATCTTTACTTTAGTTTACTATTGTTTGGACAGTAAACAAGATAGTGTTACATTATTTGCCAAATTAAAAAAAAATCGTAGCGAAGGATAACTCCAAATAGTTTCTGAAAGCATCCAATTTCCAAAGTATGTTGGTGGAAGCACACTTCAAATATCTTCTAGAGCAGGGGAGCACACAGAAATTATTCTAAAGGGGGATCCAAAGTATAGAAGTTATAAGTCAATAGCACACAGAAATTATTCTGAAGGAGGATCCAAAGTATAGAAGTTATAAGTCAATAGCACACAGAAATTATTCTGAAGGAGGATCCAAAGTATAGAAGTTATAAGTCATTAGTCAATCCAATCTATTACTTATATAAGACTCATACTTTAAACAAAATACTTCATGATGCTATATAGACCAGCGTTAAATCCAGTTGGGCATGTCTCACACTCAGGCATGGATTCAAGGCGGCTAAGGAGCTATAATCCCCCCCCCCCCTTTTTGATATATTTTTCAAAAATTAAATTAACGGATTGAAGGGTGCTGTGCTCCTCTTCAGAGATACGTCCAATTTGCTCGAACAAAACATGTTTCACCCCATTTACCCCAAACCCTGGCTTTCCCGCACACTAGCCTCCTATCTCACCCCTCCTTTTTGTAATAAACAGCATATTATTTACTATTGATTTTATTTTCATATTTTAACTAAAATATAGTCACTTGAATTAGGCATCTTCACTTTTAACAGTTCTATTTTAAATTAATTTAAAAATTATAATCACAAACGAAATATATATGCTACAGTGGCTATATTTAGAAACTAATGCTGGCAATCAAATCTAAGGTAAAATATATTTATAACCAATATAAGTTTAATCAGAAACTGTTAGGTACAAAATATGCTTAAAGGGCACCTTTTTGAGTCTTAGAATTACAAATTTTCTCCCGGGGGTGGAAAACCCCTAGGGCACGGACCACCACTTAATTGGTTCCTAAAGGTATTTATTTTGTGGCGTAGGCACCCCCCTCATGACATAATCATCGATCCGCCACTGCTCACACTGTATTGAGACATTGTGTTACTTTCAACAACTGGTTTAAGGTGATTTAACATTGCTAAATCATTACTTTGTATTTAATATTTTATTTATCCTTTATGTTATCCATGGGGGGCCTGGACCCGCTGGCCCCCCTTCATGTGTACGCCCCTGTTATAGAGGAATCTTATTTTTAAAATTTTCTGGGAAAGGGTCACTCTGAATAGATTCCAGATACAAATAATTTTAAAAAATCTAGCTGACGACTCCAAATTTATTCTAAAAGTATCCAATTTTCAAAAATGTCCAGGTGAGGATCATTTCAAATAGCATTTAAAGACATACATTTAAAAAAAGTTAAAGAAGACCACTTTAAATAGTTTCTAGAGGCATCTATTTTTATTTTTCGACTAAACGCGAGGACCACTCCAAATGGCTTCTAGAAGCATCTAAACTAAAAAAAAATTTGGAGAAAACTTCTCCAAAAGCATGAAAATAATCTGATTTTTTAAATTTGGAGAGGACAACTCCAAATAACTCTTAGGGACATCCAAACTTCAAACATTTATCGCGAAAAGGGGTAGAGTAAGGGGGAAGGCAACTTTTCAAAAAACTTATTTTTTGCTTGCCGCCCCCACCCCCCTTTTCTACACAAATACCGTTCCGCCGCCAGTGGTAGCAACCAATCCGTGCAACTGGTACAAAATTATGGTGCACCCCTGAACATTATTTAAAAATTTACCTACTACTGTCAACCGGAGAATTTACGGCCAAGAGGTTTACAGGGACGAAAGTTGAGAAATATAATTTTATAGCTAAATTTTCATAAATAAGGCCTAGACTTTAATTTTTTTAAATACAGTTGTGATTAATTTTTATTTAACTAGATATATATTTGCTATTCATAAAAATAGAGCCTAAAAAGACTTTCCTAAAATTTTACTATAGACAGGGGTGGACTAAGGTGCAAAAGAAACAAGTGGACGCTTGGGGCGCCAGTGGCTGCCGAGGGTGGAATTTCGCAGCTTGCAATAATTACAGCAAATACTATTTTTATAGTACTTATATTTATATAAAATATATTATGTAACTATATATACAAATACATCATTGGATGTAATTCTTGTATTGTAATTTCTAAGTAAACCTTTAGGGTGTAAGGTATCTAATGTACCTAATACTTTTTTTTTGTTATGGTACGCAATTAATTATAACTAATGTCAAAACTTTATAGCTCGTTTCATAACTATTCATATAACCATTTTCCAGTATAATGTATGGTATGGTATTGTTTACAACTTGATTAAATTATTGCAGACTTCTATAAAGACCCCAGGATTTATTTAATCATCGCCACGATGCTTGGAGGGTGGGGCGGGATGGGGGGGGGTGACAGAATTATTCTCTGCTTGTGACAATACCCTTAGTCTGCCCCTGACTATAGATATCTCCTTCCCCATAATCACCCCGGTTTATGATAGTATTTGACATAAGAAACCAATTGTTATTAAAAATATATTAGTAGGCCTAACAATTAGTACAGAAATGTCAACAACCCTAAAAATCGCCCCCCCCCCCCTTCCCAACACACTCAGACCACACAAACATAGATATTGTATATTAGCGGTTCCCATCCTTTTCCAGTTCACAGACCCCCTCAAGCCAATGATAATTCACTGCAGCCCCCTAACCTCCCCAGCCATACAAGGTGAAATAAAAACACACATTTATAGTATTCTACGTAACCAGTTATATATATAATATATATATTTATTATATTTTATATTTATTATATATTATATTTATTATATATTATATATATATAATTTAATATATATTCTAATATATAATATAAATATAATATATATATTATATATATTATATATTATATATATAATATATATTGTCGAACAGGAAAAAAGACTTCTAAGAAAATTGTGAATACCGTATATTTTTATATGATGTGAAAATTCAAATAAAAGATTACTTTAAAAAAACTAGGGTTTATATTTGTTTCGCGGGCCCCCACAGGTGCCTTCGCAGATCCCTGGGGACCCGCGAACCCAGGTTGGGAACCTCTATCACATTCAATCTCCGAGTGTGGTACATTTAGTATACTTAAGTCAAATATAAAGTGTGGAGATTATTACAGAATTGGACAAGTGGTCAGGATATTATGGTTCATGAAAATGAAATAAATACCGTATGTATCTAGCTATGTTCACACAAAACTATTTGCTCCCAAAAACTGATAATGGAATACCTATTAATATAGTTTTCCTACCCCGAACAAAGCTGAATAATCTCAAAGTTTATTGGTTCCATAGCTTTGTTTTCAAGTTGTGTTGAATTCAACATTGTGGACATTCCAATGGAAGTGCAATGAGAAGGGTTTACGCTGTCCCGACAATAAGCTTTGTCCTCTCTGCCTGAAGAGAGAAAAACACCTTGTCTGAAAAAAAAAGTTCTCTAATTTATTGTTATCTATAATTAGTTTTTTTTATGGACTACTGTAGGTATGTCATGACAAAGCACGTTCTAATTTGAGTTAACCGTTTCTTATAGAGCATTTGTGTTCATTATTATTTATTATTATTATTATTATTATTATTATTATTATTATTATTATTATTATTATTATTATTATTATTATTATTATTATTTTTATTATTAAAATAAAGTTTAAATATACAAATGTGTCCACGGCCGAGCACCAAGTCGTAATTGTGTTTTTTTCCTCTACGTTTGTCTTCTTTACGTGTCACGTAATCCATTTAAAAAAATAAACAAGAATATGTATCACAAGCAAATTAAAAAAAAATTGAAAGTATTTTAAACTTAATATAAAACTAATTAATTACTGTGCCAGACATTGTTTGAGTTTTAATTATATTAAATGAGCAGACTATATTTAAAAAGAACATAAAAAAAGATGTAAAATCTATCAACCCTACTTTGATCTAACAGAAAGCGCGGTACGCAAGATCCATGTCAAGCCAGAGGTAGAGAGGAGACGGAGTGGACTCGAGCATCATTCTTGCATACCACCCAGTAGTAAACTAAAAGAGCACATGCGCACAGAAGAGGGGGAATATTTATCTCTTCTTCCTTCTTTTCCTCTCTTCCGAGCAAGTGAGTGGCGTGGTGGCGACACTATCCAGTATGAAATGTACGCCTTTGACTCTTCTAAATTACAAAATTAATCCTCAAATAACTTAGAATTTTCTGTTTTGAGACTATAAAAAAATACGGTCTTTGTTAGAGGAAGGCTTAATCTATGGCACTGTTACATTGAGCCTAGTCTCATAGCTACACAAATATGCTTAAAATGTCATTGAAAATGTGCTAATGCTACATTTTCACGGTTTTATTTATATTATTAAAACTAAAAATAGAGAGTTGATAAGCAAACATAGCCCTGTTGGAATCTTTTGACTTCATTTTGGCGTGAACCATATTTTAAAATAACGCATCACTGATTAAATATGACGGGATTTCTGAAAGACTGCACGGCAACTTCTCGCCTATCGAGGCGGCCCCCTTAAGTGTGACTGAATAAACCTTACTGATCAGTCAAATTGGTAGGTTAGACCCAGCCTTTGGAAGGATGGGCCAGAAAAAGAATAAACGAGTAGTTGGTGTATGGTACGTCATTTTTTTCTCTCTAAGAACAGGATGCAATTACGTGTTCCATTTGACGATTTCCATTAATGACAACAATTTCTATGTGTTACATCATATTGGATATTATTCCCGAGCATTTATTTGTGTTGTGTTCTGTCGAAGTTGATCCAAATCATATGAAGTAGGGGGAAACACTGTTTCTTTACAATTCCCACATGTATGCGTCGCACCAATAAAGGTCAAGACTGCGTGGTGGGTTGGGAAACCAGTCCCTCTGTACATAAGACAATTGTGAAACAGGTATTGCAGCAACCGTTTTGTTACCCCACCCCCTGTGTGCGGTTGCACCGCTTCACTGGAAGATCTGATACTCGAAGGTCAGATCATGAAAGACACATAATGTTTGCAAATAGGCGTAAAAACGCTCCATAAATTACTTTTTGATACACTGACACTGTTAATGTTGTCGTTTTACCACGATCGTCCTCAATAAAGTAAGGGCAAATTATCCCATGGCTTAAAAGAGCAGTCCCCATGGTCACATTCTCTGAATGAAAGCGGTCTTTCCACGTACTTCTCTGGCCTTTTACATCCAAAAAAAAAGCTCATGTCCTGTTTATTGAAGTGACCACTAAGTAGCACATGACATTCATCAGTCCACCACCATTTGTCGAGTCAATGAGGATATTCATACAGTTTCGCCAGCGCCTGTGTGCAATTTTGCAAGCGCAAACCATAATCTGAAGGATTTAGTCCATGGACTGTCTGTATGCGATGTGGTTACGCACTAATATCGTCCAGGATAAGGCAAAGACTGGTTATTTTTATGTCAAGATCTAATGTCGTCCACCGGGCACTTTGTTTGGGAGATTGCAGAACTTTTTCAAACTCCCGGCCAATAGTGGCATTGGTTTGTAAGCTTTATGGCCATCCTGAATGCCTTTCATCATAGTTTATTACGTACCCCCTCTCCCGAAATAATAGACACGCACTTTAGTGCAGTTTTTTTTTCAGGGGTGTTGCTTTGTTGAACGTTTCTCAAAATGACATTATCACACCCTACCATACTAGGTCCACCACCACGTCCTGTTACAAAACTTCTGAAGTAATGAAGTAAACCACACACGTTCTTCAATAAGATACTGAGGCATGTTGATAGGTTCCTTCAGCATTCAGCACCTATAAAAAATAAGAAACAACAATATTACAATATAACAGGTAAAGTCTCCTGTTTCAGTTACCTTTGTTTATGGGACATCCTATACTTGGCTTTTATCACTTTGTAGTTTTTGAGGGGACGCGGCAGTTGGCCTAAAAGGCATTTGGCCTAAAGGCATTTGGCCTAAAAATGAAACCAAAAGTCATTTGGCCTAAAGGCATTTGGCCTAAAAGGCATTTGGCCTAAAGGCGTTTGGCCTAAAGGCGTTTGGCCTAAAGTCGTTTAACCTAAAGGCGTTTGGCCTAAAGGCGTTTGGCCTAAAGGCATTTGGCCTAAAAGGCATTTGGCCTAAAGGCATTTGGCCTAAAAGCATTTGGCCTAAAATGTAAATTTAAAACCTTCGGCTATCTTCGGAAAGTAAAAAGTAATGTTAGTTGTTTCATCTGAATATAGATAGCACAACTGATGCAAGGTAGTTACAATATTTCTAAAAACATTGACACTATCCTACATACAACTAGATCAGTTCACAAAACACTATATCACATTTTTTATGTATAGATTTCCGATATTATTTCCTTGTTAATATATCTCACGGTCATAAAGTTAACGAAAAACAATAAGAAAACACCATTCTCGGGGACTTTTGACAACTTATTTCGAAAGGCAAAATGAAAGTGGAAGCCGTTTATCTACTTAATATAAAAAAAACTATAAAAGACTAGAACTTTTAATTTATAAAATAAGACATTATCCCCTTTTGATTACCATAATACAGGATAGCAAACTTGGACCCAATTCAATCATTATATCAAATATCACCCTAATGGTGGCGAACGAACATTAATATATCAGGCTAACTTTTATACGTTACAATAATGGCTTCCCAACGTGGAGGGCCTGATAAACTGAAATAATAAAATTAAATCCAGTTCACAACCCGAGAAATTGAGTGCTCAAAGAACAGTTAAAGTGCCGCAAACAACTTAAGTGCTTTATTACGCAAAAAAACAAACAAAAAACAAGTGACTTAAGAAGAAGAAGAAGCTCCAAACCAGGTGATTTTGGAAGAAGAAGCTCCAAACCAGGTGACTTCAGAGGGAAGAGTTCGAAACCAGGTAGATTCAGAATAAGGTCCAAAGCTTCTAGACTTCAGGTGAGGTACGCAAGGAAAATCTCACGTAAGTCATCAACAGCAAAACTTCATTAAATATGGAAGAGACAGACAGTAGTAGCAGTGAGGATAATCCTCCCCTAACGCAATATTCCCAACCAATGGTAGAAGACCATTCTTGTTTAGAACTATCTGATCAGGAACAAAGTGAACAAGATGAGAGAGTAGTTGAACCAATAGTTCATAAAGAAGAAGACTTAAGGGGGGTGGAAAATGTTTCAAAGGTAGGAGGTGTAGCTCAACAAACATCAGCAAATGACCTAAATGCAATATTAATGCAGTTAGTGCAGCAAATGAAAGAGGGTAGTGAAAAGAGTGAAAAGTTAAGTCAGCAAATTAAAGAGAGTAGTGAAAAGAGTGAAAAGTTATATCAGAAAATAAATGAAAGGTTCGATAATAATAGCCAGGAGCTACAAAAAAAATAGCCAGGAGTTAAAAGAAATCAAAGAAAATAATCAGAAATTAAATACAAAGTTTGATGAAAAATTTAAGGCTGTAAATGAACAATTCAACAGGTTAGAACAAGAATTGCAGAGTAAATTTCAAGAAGTATAAAACGACTTTGACAAAAAATTACAGAAAATACAACAGACTGAAAGTGACCAAACGCAGGTAAGGGACGAACTACAGACGCAGAAGACTGTAGTAAGTCAGAAAAACAGACGAATGAGCAGATAAAAAACTTAAAAATGCAAAGGAAAACTTTAAGCTTAAACAGGACGCTTTAAATTCCAAAGGAAAAACTACTCAGGAAAGTTGCGATAAAAATAAAAATGAAATTCTAGAACAGGTACACCATTTAACAGAACGATTTGCAACTGTTGAAAAAGAACAACAAAAATGTAGTGATAACCTTAAATTCCAAAATGATTTCTTTGATGGACACACAGTACCAGATGTTTACTTACAGGAAATAGTTGACCAGCATTTGGACAAATTTAAGGACAACTTGACTGAAACTGTGGATAAGACGTTACAAACAGTCGAACAAATGCGACAACAACTAGAACAGGCTAAGTCAAAATATGACGAAGTAGTGGAAAAAGGGACGCTAATTACTGCTGGTGCCTTGGTATTACCTAGTACAAGCATCCAGAATCAATTAATGGACTATGTACCCACCTTCAGTGGAAATAATGATAGGGTGCATGCTGTACAGATTTTGAAAAATATGGATAGACTTTTTGAAAATAGTAAACTCACCGAAGCACAAAAAATAGCATTTTTAATTCAAACTTAGTAGGTGAAGCTGAAGTGTGGATGAATAGTCACGAGGCTGACTATACATCCTATGAAGCAATAAAGATAAACTTTCGTAAAAGATTTTTGTCCGTGTATAAGCAGGACAAGTTAGTAAATGATATTTTTACCATTGATCTCTATAGTATAAATGGATGGACATCTGTGGCTGAAATTTTCGAGCTGTCGTCTACATACCATTGTGTAGGAGAGAAATAAACTTTCGGGTATCTCTTTCTTTCTTTTACCCATACAAGGCAATGTGTCATTTTGACATAGTTCATTAATCTGATTGAATATATGAGAAACATCAATGTGTGAGTGGTTAAATTAAATAAATATGTTAGTTAAAGCTTTGAAGAGCATATAAAAGTTCAAAACTGGTTAGTTTTTTCTTTAAATAAGTTGATGTAGCCTAATATGTAAGATGATTTTTGAAGGAAGCTTACTTGTAAGGCTTTATCTCGTACCAGAATCCTACCCTATAGTTGTGTTTAGTTAGGATACAAGACCTTACAGAAGGAAATTTCTACTTCTGTTCTAAATTGCCGTTCATCCTACCAAAATATTATATATATGATATTATTTTGGTACGAAATAAAGCCTTACAGATTGGGATTATTACTAAAATCAGGGTTTAGTAGATAATGTACTTCCTATAAACCTATAACCTAAATTATCATTTGAACGTAAGACTTCTACACAAAGTGTGTCATTCAAACAAATGTAATACAGTTTTTAGCTGACTTGTTTCATTATAGTTATCGAAATTTCAACATAATATGGTTTCTGAAAGATATGAGTCAACTTAAAAAAAACAGGTATTATTATAATAATACTTTCCACAAGTCTATAACCTAAGTGATAGTTTGAATGCATGGCAACTATTCAAATTTTGTCATTCAAACAAATGTAATCAAGTTTTAAGATACCTTGTTCATTATATTTATAGAACTTTCAATATAATATGGTTTCTGAAACCAATATACAAGCTAATAATCAACTTTAAATATAAGTGTAGTCGTGCCAGACTGTAAACAACATTGATGATAAATACATAAAAATTGAAATATCTAAGGTTTTATTCGTATTTGTACAGTATTACCTGTAAAACTGGATTGTATATCCTTTAATGTAAATGTTTCTTCAGGAAAGTGTGGTATAATACTTCACTATTTTCAAACAATAACACTTTTATTCAACAGAGACATGTTTTCGCATAAGAACATTTAAAGAAACAGTTAAATCTGTCCCCCCCCCCCCTCTGTGTAGCAGATGATACACTTGAGCGTCACGCTTTTGTCCTTGGAATGTGCATGATGTGTATGTCCATCCAGTTATATCATAGAGATCAATGATTTTTACAGGCCGGTATATCCACATAGACGGCCTATATGTGAATATTAGAGAATAGAGAAATTATGATTGGGAGGAGAAGTAAAAATTTTCAAAAACCAATAGAAACAATTACTAACAGAACAATTTATTTGATAAGCTGCGGTGCTTACTAGAGTGATTCTTTCAAATTAATTCAAGTTTAATTAGTAAATTTAAACTATTTCTTTTGGTGTTCATTTCAACAATGTCTCCGCGTAAGCGAGCAAATATTGATGCAAAGACTGCATATATATATATATATATATATATAATTGATTTTACTTCTTATAGGTAGTAGTTAATTTGTGGCTTCATCAACATACAAAGTTCTCGCCTCACACGTGTCTAAAATTGTATTTTTGGTAGTTTAGATCAGGGTTTCTCAAACTGCGAGGCGTGAGGGGATTTCAAATGAGGTGTGAACCAATTTTTCACTTCCTTCAACTTGCTAAATTATGATTGACTAAAAAATGAATATTCTGTTTGGCTTATGAAGCAATAAAATTAATTAATATCTTACAAATCTTTACTATTCTTAATACACTACTACAACGCTCTTATCAGAAAATAAAGAAATAAATTAAATAATAAATGTCTCATTTTTGTATTTTAACGTAAAAAAGTTATCTTATTCTAAGAAAGAGAGTCTTAACAATTACTTTAAATGTTTATGTAAGGCTCAAGAGCATAGAGTTTGAGAAAACCTGGTTTAGATGATTTGCTAGAAATAAGATAATTTACCCAACTTAAATGTGAGCGAAGCCGTGGGCAAACTCGAGTAAGTTAATATGATTATAAAAAAAGAATGATTGATTAATTCATTTAGCAAAATTAATAAACAAATATACTAAGAAAGACTAATAAAATATACTTTAGCACTTAAAAAAATTTTCAAAATAAAACAAAATTATTAAAATGGTGTGACCACATGTATGTGCTAATTAATAGAAAACGTTACGTGTACAAAACTTTTTATTTCTGGTACAAAACGGTACAAAAACTAGTATAAAACCTTGGCAATGTAAAAAGTTCAACATATACAAAAGTGGTACTACATGTTAATGGACGTGCTGATATACCTTGGGAAGTAGTAAATTGAGAAAAGACTTACGTATTTTGAAACGGTATTATATACTAGTTAACTAAACACTACACACCTCGCCATCTATTAGCATCACTATAAATCATAACGAATGTTTCCGGAGACAGCAAAACACATTTTAATAAATGGTCTAAAAATTAACTTTACAAAAAGTCATTTGGCCTAAAGGCGTTTGGCCTAAAGGCGTTTGGCCTAAAAGGCATTTGGCCTAAAGTCATTTGGCCTAAAGTCATTTGGCCTAAAGGCATTTGGCCTAAAAGGCATTTGGCCTAAAGGCATTTGGCCTAAAGGCATTTAGCCTACACTTTAGGCCAAATGCCTTTAGGCCAAATGACGGGTACCCGTTTTTGATGCCTGTGTTCAAGTCTTGAATTCCTGACAGGTTTTATTGAGGTAATTGTCACAAATATTTTACATACATTTAAGCTAATACTATTGTCGCAACTATTATGTAATATTAGGTTAAATATGGGGTACCTAGCCTCTCAACTACTGAAGATCAAAAATATGTATAAGTATTAAATGCCTTTAGAAGCTATTTAAATTTGTTTTTATATTTTCGTAGAAATTTAAGGCCATGGTTTAAATGCTTACATATTAAATTACAAATTTTGACCAGTAAAGTGTTAAAATATTATTTTTACATCCATAAATATACACACTAAGCTCTGGTTTGTGAATTCCAGTTTAAAAATTAGTAAAAACTCTTACAAAGCAGTTTTATTTTGAAGACAAGGAAAATTTTGTGGATATTAATTGGTCGTTTATAACTTAGTTAATAGTTTCAGTATATAAATATAATTATATTACTAGTAAGTTGTTAAAGCGATGGCTGCAGATTATTGCACTAAAATGTATTTTAAACTTTTTATTGGGAAACGTTCTATATAGTAAGCACTCACTCACGGTTTAGTTAAAAGTTTACTCGTCAAAGGCTATCAATTTTACTTAGATATTTAGTTTTCATTTTGTAATTTGAATAAAAACATATTTATATTTTCACCCTTCACGCCCCGGTGAGAACTTTAAAATGACTCATCTCCCAGATCTCTATCTATTTGTTGCTCCAAACCATGCAAGTAAAGATTAAGCTGATATTATTTTTAAACAAAGACAAACTATTTTATTTACCAATACACAGCTATACACAAATCAAGGTTTGCATGGTGATGTAAACAAAGAATAATTATACAGATGAACCACTGCCCACATAGAAGGAAAATTCTGTTTTAGTTTTAGGCCCTCATTTTTAATACCATCCTGACTCTCTAATCTTTAAAATGAGTGTTCGTTTGTCAAAATCTGTTCAGTCATTTCCTACTAATTTCTATTACTGGAAACGGGCTTATCAAATAATATATATTAAGATATATGATAGAGAAAGTGACAAAATGTGATGGTGAAAATGAGAGTGTAAGTGTTTGAGTGTGTGATTGTGTAATTGTGTGGGTGAGTGTGAAAATGAGAGTGTGAGAAAGTGAGTGTAAGAGACTGAGAATGAATAATTGAGAAAGGTCAAGTGAGTGTGAGCGAGTGTTTTGAAAGTATGTTTATGTGTTAGAGAGAGAAATACTGGGAGAAGAAGGAAAGAGAGTGTGTAGGATGAGAGAAAGTGTGTGTGAGAGAGTGTGTGTGAGAGAGAGAGTTATACAAGGAGAGATTAGTTTAGAGAGAGAAAATTAGATTGAGAGAGAGTTAGAGGGAGAAATTAAGAGAGCGAGTTTGAGAGAGAGAGAGTGAGTTTGAAATAGAGAAAGTGAGATTGAGAGAGAGAGTTTGAGAGAGAGCGTTCAAAGGATAGAACGTTCAAGAGAGAGAGAGTTTAAGAGATAGATTATAATGAAGATAATTTTTAAGAAATTGTGTGATAAATAGTGTATTAGTGTATGCAAGGGTAGAGTGTGTGTGTGTGTGTGTGTCTGTGTGTGTGAGAGATAGAGATAAAGAGAGAGGGATAAAGTGTGAGAGAGAATGACAAAGGATGATATTAGAGAGAGTTTTATAGAGTGAGTGTGTGCGTGTGTGTGAGGGGAGAGAATGTGAGAGAGTGTGTGAGAGTGTGTGTGTGAGAAAGTGCAAGAGTCATCTAGAGAAAGAGAATGTGAAAATATAGATGTGATACTCAAACATTATGGTACTTTGAAATATCATTACCTCAAAATTAAGTATCAACATGGAAACATAACTGTAATTACTGTATTTGTAAGAATGTGAAAATATAGATGAGGTACACAAAACATTAATTTTAAATATCATATTCTCATAATTAAGTGGTAAAATGAAAACGTAGCTTAACTTTTGTATTTGTATTGTGTTACTATTTGATAAAATGAATATAAAAACCAATTATTTGAATAAAATGAACATCAAAAACCCATTATTTGAGTAAATTGAACATCAAAAACCCATTATTTGAGTAAAATGAACATCAAAAACTCATTATTTGAAAAAAGTTAACACTCAAACTCATACTTAGATAGTTAAAATAGTTATTTTTTTAACATTATTCAAGCTCATTCTATTGTTTTTGAGCTCATAATACATACCTAAACATTATTTATTATTATTAGCACCGCGTCTTACTACCCGTTCGGGTTATACGCACTTACGCTAATGTGCAATGGTAGGGTGACTGTGAGATGAAATGGAGGACCTACAGTTTAACCCTCGAGCGGGCGCGCTGGGGTATAAAGTACCCCAATTTTATTTTTAAGTGTGTGGTAGCACTGTCAGGCGCCTGGCGGACGTTTTGCTCTATCTATTCCTTCAGTATTACCTTG
This sequence comes from Timema podura, assembly GCA_033556935.1. Lineage (NCBI taxonomy): Eukaryota > Metazoa > Arthropoda > Insecta > Phasmatodea > Timematidae > Timema > Timema podura. Next base: position 16,374,498 of record JAVRXN010000011.1, read on the forward strand.
ACTATCGTTCGGTATGGTTGGTGTTCAGTGAAATCAATTAGTGCGTCTGGAAACTGAATTTATTTGAAAAAGTGTATTACTGGGGTATATCCTACCCCACGCGCCCGCTCAAGTCACGTAAGTTTATATATTTATCTAATTGATTTTTGATAAATGAATAAATTTCTATGCAAATCTCATTTTCACTATTTGTTGGGTATTTTTGTTTTGTATTTTTACTAGAGCTATGAAGCTTGTGTTCGATTCCTTTCAAGGTTATATAATATAAAGTTATTGAATCTATATCTTGTTTTGTCCTAAAAATAATTCAATTTTTGTTTGCTACTCTGTTATAACCAATTGATTTTAAAAATTGCCAAATCTATAAAAGACAAGAATTCAAATAATTTCCTGTTTATCTAGAATGATGTCTCCCGAAGAAATCGGCAAAATATTGCAGGAGCTGTCAGATGAAGAAGAATATATTGATAGCGCTGATTCTGATGAATATGAGGAAATTTTAATTCAAAGTGACCATAATAGTGAGTCTGAACAAGATCGTGTTTCTTCAGATTAAGATAGTAAAACTACAACTGATGAAGATTATTTTATCGGAAAAGATAGAGAATGTATTTGGAGAAAAACTGACTTTTCAAAGAAAGGAAAAATTCACAGAAAAAATATAGTCAAAGTATCTCCTGGTCCCAAACTTATTGCAAGGGATATAAAAGATGAAATATCGGCATATCATAAAATTATTGATGTGATTATGATAGATGACATTGTAAAATTTACAAATATGCATATTGCAAAAAAGACAATTGACGGCACCATATTCTAGGGACAGGGACGGAAAAGATACGTCAAGAGATGAGATTATGGCGTTATTGGGGTGTCTTTACCTTTTGGTATCAAAAAGGGACATCACACTAATGTCAAAGAACTATGGGCTTCAGATGGGACCGGAATACTGGTTATAAGAGCTTGTATGAGCTACAAGCGATTTTTATTCTTGCTTCGTTCTCTACGATTTGACAATAAGGATACAAGAAATGACCGAAGAAAAATAGATAAGCTAGCTGCTGTGAGAACATTTTTGGATGCATTTGTACTGAATTGTAAGAACACGTATAATATGGGTACTCATGTCACAATTGATGAGAAGCTGGAAGCATTTCGGGGGCGCTTCAGTTTTGTTTAATATATTCCGAATAAACCTGCAAAATACGGGATAAAAATTTTTGCAATTTGTGACTCAAATACATTTTTTGTTCATAATTTAGAAGTGTATTGTGGTAAGCAAGAAGAAGGTCCGTATCTAGTGTCAAATAAGCCAATTGACATTGTGAATAGATTGGTTTCAGATATTGAAGGATCAAATCGAAATCTTACAGTGGATAACTGGTATACTAGCTATCCCTTGGCAAAATCTCTTTTGGCAAAGAAAATAACTTGTGTTGGTACTCTCAGAAAAGACAAAAGAGAGATTCCCTATGAATTTCAGGCAAATAAAAATCGAGAAGTGGGTTCGTCCATATTTGGATTTCAAAAAAACATGATGATCACATCCTTTGTGCCCAAGAAAAACAAGGCTGTCATTTTATTATCTACAATGCATGATTCACCAACTATCGATGATGACACTAAAAAACCAGATATAATAATGGATTACAACAAGTCAAAGGGAGGAATAGATACAATGGATCAAATGTGTAGTGTATATGATGTTGCGCGTATTACACGACGATGGCATATGAGAGTATTTTATTCATTGATAAATATAGCTGGCATCAATGCACAAATTTTATACTCTTCAACATCTCAACATTTTACAGCCAGAAGAATATTTTTGAAAAAGCTAGCTTTGACTATGATGAAGCATCAGCTTGAAGAAAGAGCTAAAATCAAGTCGCTCCCAATTGAATTATCAGCCTTTCTCTGAAAGTATGTAAGTACTATGAAGCATGAAGATGATGGCGAAAAGTTAGCCAGAAAGAAACGAGGAAGGTGTGTGTTATGAGGTCGATCAAAAGATATTGGCACCACAATAAAATGTGGAACATGCAAACAATTTACATGTAAGAATCATGTTCATATAATGTGCACATGTGATGAGTGTAACAAGATAAATGAGGCTGATTTAAAAAAAAAAGTTTGGTTTTATTAAATTCCATACTTTTTAATTTGGTAATTATTTTAGATTATCTTTATTATTATATTTGTATTGTACTTTTAATCACATTGTATCTGTAAGAATATTAATTAGCAAAATATTAACCAGTACTTAACAAAAACAGTAACGTCTATGTATGTAACTTTCATAAAAATATGTTGCTGAATATCAAGCATTTTTCTATTTTCTATTTTAAATGTATCGATCTCTCTCAATATGTTTGGCTATTAATACAATATTTGTGTAATAGGTTTAAAAGGCTCTAATTAAAATAAAACATACCAGAAAACAAATTATTTCGTTCATATATGTATCAATAACACCATGAAAATAAAGTGGGGTATAAAGTACCCCACGCGCCCACTTGTGTTAAATATTACAGCGCGCCCGCTCGAGGGTTAACGTGGAATCCGAACCACGGTGGAGGCCTAGCATTTCACACATTCACAAGTTGTGATTGATACACATCTTGTCAGAGGTGAAGGAAGGGTTTGGCAATCAGATAAATCTGTGCCAAGTCCGAGGATTGAGCCCCGGACCCTCAGTTAAACATTATTTAAACATCATTTTATCATGCGCGAAACAAAACGTAGACAATATTTTCACAAATTTAACAACTTAACATTTTAATATTAGAATTATGCTCAATATTATTGATTTAAATTCGAATTAACGATAATAATATTCCAATAAAAAATAAATGTTTCCCCAGTTTAGGAATCTCAATTTAGATGTGCTATGACCATTATCCAAAGATAAATATTCATCCAAAGATAAAATTGTGATATGCTCGGACCAACAAATAAAGATTGAGTTATTGCTTTTTATCCAAAGAGATATATTTTATTTAGAGATTTACAGCCATGCAGCAAATAACGGTTTCCATGGTGACTAAACAAAGAAAGAAAAACTGAAAATTATTTGTGAAAATTGTGTTTTCGTGGAAAACTTCTATTTTTTCCGACATCCTGGACTCCTAATCGTTAAAATGAGTGGTCGTTTGTCAAAATATGTTCAGTCATTTCCTAGTAATTTCTATTACCGGAAACGGGCTTATCAAATTATATATATATTTATAAGAAGATCTACTTAATTTAATAAAGATTAAAAGTCTGTAGGCCCATAAGAAAAAAATTATATTATCTTTTTAAATATATTTTATTACTATTATATATTATTATTATATAATAAAATAACAATAATATTAACAGTAACTATTTTTTATATATATTTTATTTCATCATCGGCTCCATGCTATTGTCAAGACTGCTAATAACTTAATGCTCTGAACCTCCATCTGATAGCTTTGTCCGGGTCAGGTCAAAGTTATTTAGTTTTAGCGTGGTGGTAAGAAGGATGTGAAGGAGGGATTTTTAACTCTTGCTATATGGGAGCCAAGTGTTAGTATCTATTAGCTAGAGCTTACAACGAAGACTGTTCGAACAGTAAATAACTCCGTATTAACGATATGTGCTATCGTATTTAGGTGAAAAGGGGTTGAACAAAAACCTAATACCTTTGGTAACTTATACCATTTTTACAATGTATTATGTGTGTTAATTTTAGAATATTATCGAGTTTGTTTATTTGAAAATAAAACTTATAAATATTCGAAACTTGTCAGAAAAATTGATACTTTTGAACATTTTTAAAAACTGTAGCTTTTGATTTTAAATTATTTAAAATAATACATTATTGTCATAAGAATAATAAAGGTAAATATATGCTTACAAAATATAAGTAATTAACGACGTAATTAATAAAACTAATTTGAAAATAAAAATTAATAACCAGCATAGTAACCAAAAAGTATTTATAAATTGAATAAATAGACTAAAATGAATTGAGTGATTGTTTCCCAGCTGATTTCAGCAGAGCTCACATTAGTAAACAACGTTCGAAGCTATGTTTGATTTTTAGTAATTCATTAAAATAAATACCAGGAAACTTAATTTTGCATAACATTTTAGAAAACATTCAAAAACCTTAAATCTTGAGTAAGGAGTGGATAAATATATAAATATGGGTTAAGACTTGATGATTTATTTATAAATTAAAGAAATTTTTACTATAAATTTATGTAGTTTTAAGCATGAATAATTGAAAAGGTAGTATGATGCAGGAAGACACTTGCCAAAAATTAAATCTTAAAAATCATTTGTAACAAAATTTCTGAAAATGTAAATATACTTCATCGAGTATTTATTGAATCTGTTTTATGAAAATATGAGTCTATGAAGTATTTTTACATTTTCAGAAATTTTGTATCAAATTGTTTTAGATTTAATTTTTATCAAGTGTCTTTCAGCATCATACTACTTTTTCAATTATTCAGAGTTAAAACAACAGAACTTTATAATAAAAATGTATTTAATTTATAAATATAATAATTAACTCTTAACTCGTAACTTTACTTACTAACACAAAAGTAGGTGTTCAGACCTACTAATATTTAGCTATTACTAAATAGGTTTAAACTTGTCTTATTGTTAGAATTTAAAATTTAACAATTTGTTTTATTAAAATTCAGGTGATTTATTTTTTACTAAATATAATTCCCCTTTCCTAATGGAATGGCATTTAATAGAATTTATTATAACTTAAGTTCACGTCAGCAGTGTGCTCATCCAATGATATTGAGGTTAAAGGGGGATAAATCTCTAGTTTTAATATGTTTTTTTAATTTTCTATGTATTGTATATAACATAGTACATACACCGGGTGAGGTATTTAAGTTTAGAAATCATAATATCCCGAAAGTGAAGAATTTTAGAAAATCTTGCTTCGTTCAAAAGTTGTTTTTTTGTTTTTGAGTGGGAAAGAAAATAGCACTAACTATTTTTTTATTTTTTGACGTCTTAAACATGTTAACTTGGTTTTTAATTTAACAATAGATTTTCAGTTAAAAAACCACGTTGTCATGTTTAAGACGTCAAAATATAAAAACTAACTATTGCTATTTTCTTTCCCCCTCAAAAACAAACAAAAAAAAACTTTTGAACCTAGCAATTTTTTCTACAATTATTCACTTTTAGGTATCCTAACGGTATTTTTTCAACACAAAAAAAAAACTTTTGCAAGATATTTTTATTTAACTTCAATTTTTGAAGATATTTTTAACTCGTGTTTCTTATAACAGCTTTTATTAAAGAACTTTTATAAAATTATGTGTTTCTGATTAAGTTTAATGCAATATTATTTATAATATTACCTTATTAATTTTTTTAAATTATGTTCTTTATGTAAAACAAAGTTTACCTTGAAATAACATTTAAGACATCCGCCAAATGAAAAATAACTAGTAATTTTCTCTTTATGCCTTAAAAACAAAAATATTTTGTATGAAACAATTTTTTCTTAAGTACTTTGGTTTCGGAATGTTTTGGTTTCTCAATATGAAACCCATTATATACATATATTCAACGTATATTACTTCTTCATATATTAAGAGTAAATAGCCAGAGCTATATTAATGGTAATTACTTCAGTTAGATATCATATTCTGAAAATTCTTCATATATGCTAACCCACTATTCTACTCATTACTTAATTAATATTACTTTCAAAATGTTGTCAATGATCTACACTTAACTAATTTGAAGAGTACATCATCCTGTGTATTAAAAACCTTTCCATGATTGTTACTTTGACAACAGGGAGCTGGTATTAGAAGAGTGGGGTGGATACCAAGCACCCCCTGAGCATACCACTGGTTCATGTCAATATTGATCTTTAAGCTTGTGAGCTAAGTAAACCACTGATTGCTGAATGTTCCTACAAGAACATGATGAGCTTGCACGGCAACGAACCGACAGGATTGAGGCCGGTTCTCGTCCCGAAATTGGCGTTGTTTTCAACAGTTGTGGTTTCAGTAGGTGAAGGAGGAAGGGGAATTTGATGATGGAACTTTTTGAACAAAGGGTTGAAAAATTTGTTCGTCTAAAGATATGCATTCAATTCTACAGCCATAATATGTAACAGCTGTGAATAAAACAGGTGCAAAAAAACACCAACCATTATTTCCGTTACTGTATAAAATCAAAACATATTTTCCAAAACTTTCTCAGGTCTGATTAGCTCCTAAATAACTGAAATAGCTCTCAATTCTTTAACAAGGATTAAGTTTTTGGCATCGGGTTTTGACTACTAGTTCGGTTTACTCACTTATTTACAATAAAAATGTCACAGGTGATGAAAGTGTAATTTTGAGGAAATGTGGTGGAATTTGGATTGGGGGCGGGATGGAATAGTAAAAAGATTAGTAAAAATAACCTCATTGGGCCAGAATAATCAATCCCTTACCTTCCTATCAACTGTAAATTAAACCATACTAAGTTGAAGGATCGACCCGACCACGTACTGATGCTGGTAGAGAACATTAGAAATAAATCATATTTTATATATTTAAAGACTGAGTATAGCTAAGCGCTGTATCCACTACGAGTAGTATGTTTTATACTTAAACAGAAAGTTGTAGCAAGCTACTTAGCTGAAAGTAGCCCGTGAATATAACCCAGAAATGATTGAAGTTACTTAGCTGACAGTAACACGTGAATATAACCAAGAAATGAGCGAAGCTACTTAGATGAAATTAACACGTGAATATAACCCAGAAATGAGCGAAGTTACTTAGTTGACAGTAACACGTGAATATAACCAAGAAATGAGCGAAGTTACTTAGCTGACAGTAGCACATGAATATAACCAAGAAATTAGCGAAGCTACTTAGCTGAAAGTAGCACGTGAATATAACCAAGAAATGAGCGAAGTTACTTAGCTGACAGTAGCACGGGTATACAACCAAGAAACGAGCGAGGTTACTTAGCTGACAGTAACACGAGTATAAAACCAAGAAATGAGCGAGGTTACTTAGCTGATAGTAACACGTGAATATAACCAAGAAATGAGCGAAGCTACTTAGCTGAAAGTAACACGTGAATATAACCAAGAAATGAGCGAAGCTACTTAGCTGACAGTAACACGAGTATAAAACCAAGAAATAAGCGAGGTTACTTATCTGATGGTAACACGTGAATATAACCAAGAAATGAGCGAAGCTACTTAGCTCCAAGTAACACGTGAATATAACCAAGAAATGAGCGAAGTTACTTAGCTGACAGTAACACGTGAATATAACCAAGAAATGAGCGAGGTTATTTAGCTGATAGTAACACGTGAATATAACCCAGAAATGATTGAAGTTACTTAGATGACAGTAACACGTGAATATAACCAAAAAATGAGCGAAGTTACTTAGCTGACAGTAACACGGGTATATAACCAAGAAACGAGCGAGGTTACTTAGCTGACAGTAACACGAGTATATAACCAAGAAATGAGCGAGGTTACTTAGCTGATAGTAACACGTGAATATAACCAAGAAATGAGCGAAGCTACATAGCTGACAGTAACACGGGTATATAACCAAGAAACGAGTGAAGTTACTTACCTAGCACCCGCCTCGGTGGCGTAGTTGGCTAACGCGCTAGTCGTGTTGAGCTCGACCGCCGAGGACGGGGAGATCGAGGTTCGAATCTCGGTCGGGTGAACTGGGGGTGGTTTTCCCTAAATGGTTTTCCACTCTCTCTCCACGCAAATGCGGGTTCACTTCCTCTAAATTCAACCCTCCCAATTCCTAATCCATTAGCGTAATTAGTACTTAAGCGTATAACCCGAACGGGTAGTAAGACGCGGTGCTAAGTAATAAAAAAAACTTACCTAGCAGTAACATGAGAATGTAACAAGGACACAAGTATGACCCGGCACTACTGGAGAGAGTAATGAAACTAAGTGATTCAGGTTAGAAGTTAATACTGACACTTCTCAGACAAAATTCCGGGCTTCCTAATGGTCCATGAGATAAAAGGACTTGAGACTAACATGGTTTTAAGAATGGAGGAGTTGCTAAGTTATGTGTAGGCCCACCTACAAATTATGTTTTAATGGTGGAAACATATAAATTTTTTTTCACCTTCATACTCCCAAATGTGGCATTTTACAACTCAATAGTTTTTAAAGAACACATACTTAATATGGTAAAAGGTTTGGGGTGGAGTTTAACGTATCCTCCTCTTCTCAATATATTCCCCCTCCTCAATCCCAAACACAAATATTTTGTCTTGCACCGTTTTTTAGCCCAATCATGAGTTTTACAACTTGATAGCTTAGCGATAAAAACAAATTTAATATGTCAGTTATTTTGGATCAAAGCTAAGTGTGGAAATATTTATTTTGTATTGTGTAGCTATAAATGTCTTGTTTTACATAATTGTTCTTCCCTGCCCCTTGTCTCCTCGACAATTCCATCTGAGGGGCTAAACTTGGAATACCTGAGGCCTGTGTAGGTAAGTTGCGGCCTAATCTTGACATCGTGTACGAGTTTCGGCCCACTCACTTTAGAGAGAGGTATGAGTTGCGTCCACTTAATTAGCAGTGTTCTTTCTATCGTGCTGTCTTAAATTTCAGATAGAATCTATCATTGTCTCATGTCGACATCCCTCGTAATATCCAAACTTCCTCAATTCCTGTCGTTCAATGGTTTTGGCAAAAATTTCAAGGTTTGTTAGGCTAGGTTAGGTTAGGTTAGGTCAGGTCAACAGCCTGGGCCACAATTTTTACGTGGCTATAAAAATATGGAGACACAATTCACCTGTCTTTTTAGAGGTAAACAACTCGTGAGGCCGCGACTCACCTGCGGCTCCTGAGGAAGAATATTGGCTCTTATGTTAACTTGAATGAAAATATTAATCTTATATTTGTCATATTTAAACAACCATGAACATCAATATAACTGTAATTATTAATTGTTGGACCTGAAAGGGGGATATGGAGTTTAACATGGCGACAGTTGTAATTTATTAGGATTACCTAGGGGAAATGAGATTCTCCCATTATCGTTAAGCTAGTCATGGACAGATGAGTGGTTCTGATGTTTACCCTATTTTATAAAGTCTCGTGTAGCAAAACAGGTAGGCCTAAATAACAGCCTCATTATTCACTGTTTGAATGGATGACTGATGCAGACACATTTTAATCAATCTTCATTCAGTGAGAGCGATAGCAGACGTGGTCTTCTCTTTATGGAAGAGCTTCAAGGACTCTTTACTAAAATATTATGTGTTGTTGTACAAGATTGTAAGACAATAATTGTTAATTACATTTGGGTTTTAATTGATTCCCAATATTGTGTCAATTTTATATTATTTTTAAAATAAATATAACCCAAATAAAAGTATTATGTTAATTTGTGAAGGATCTACATTAATTATCCTGTGAATAAAATAATCTAGCCAAAAATTAGATTTAAAAACTCCTAATTTAAATTACTTATATAATGTAGCTTTAAGAAAAGAAAAATAAGAATAGAAGCTTACATTTTATTTAAATTTATTTGTTTTTCGTATTTCAATCTGATAGTGGTAAAATATTAGTTTTGGTTTAATTCAGGCATTGTGGATAAAATCTATTTACCTTAGGTTTAAATTAGATTATTGATCTCTGCGATCTATACGATAGTATGTTAGACATGGCCTGGCTATCACAAACTAACTTTTAACTAACATATTCTGAAAATTGAAAAATGACACCTGGACACGGGAATCGAACCCGGGACCTTTGGCTTAGTACGCCAATGCTCTAACCACTGAGCTATCCAGGATTCGTCCAGTGCCCAGGGTCATTCTTCACTCATATTTTAAGGCAGAACCTATGATGGACTTAGCGGAAATCGTCAGCTACAATTATGTGATTTTTTAAATATCACAAGCCATAAGATAACGCAGCCATCTGCGACTTGGTAGTGGCACGGGACGAATCCTGGATACCTCAGTGGTTCAGTGGTTAGGGCATTGGCGTACTAAGCCAGAGGTCCCGGGTTCAATTCCCGTGTCCAGGTGTTATTTTTCAATTTTCAGAATATGATATCTAACTGAAGTAATTACCATTAATATAGCTCTGGCTATTTACTCTTAACTTTTAATTAGATATCTCGCAACTTTTCAGTGAAGACATGTCAAAAAAAAGTCACCTACTGTCTATTAGTGGCAACTAGTTTGAAAAGTTTTATGACTATAACAACCATATTATGCTTAAAAATTGTTTTTGTTTCTAATATCAAAGTTTTAGTGTTTGCTTTTTATTTCTGGTGAGTATGAATATAAGCCATACAAACTTTTTCGTAGTATCATTATATTTACAGCCCCACCCTGGTAAAGGTGATATATTTAAAGGGCTGGTTGAAGTTACACCAACTTTAGTTCACTCCTGCATAATATTACCATTCAAAGTTCTGAAATAATAAACTACCTTAATTTTAAAACACGTATCTAAGTGGAAACTATAAATTTGAATGTAAAAACTTTATCATAAAGTGTTCCGGGGCAAAGGTCTTCACGAACACAATTGGACACTTGACTAGCATGTGAAAATGCTATAACATGAACAAGCTCTAATGTTTCAGTAGTTAGCTTCGGTTTTAGATTATTGCTAGCAATACTAGTGTTCAATATTTTAGAAAATATTTAAAATAACCTTACTATGGTAAAGAGCTTAATTTAAATATAAAATAAGACTTTAATTTCAAGGTAATGTCTGAAAATTATTTGACTAGAAACCAATTTTAATGATACTGATAAGAAATCTACAGAATAATGGGTTATAAAAAATGTAGTGAACAGTGAAGTAATAAGCAATTACAATATATAAATATAATTTGAAAGGTTATAAACAAACCAATTGAATAGATACAAGTTGGTGTAAAAAATTATAAGTTTATAATTTAACTGAAATATAAAATTATAAAGATTATTATAAATTATTGAAAAATTGATAGTTTAATACATGCGAAAAAATAAATAATCTTATAATGTAACATATTAAATATTAATTTAAAATTTAATGTACAAAATTATAGTAGACTACCCAATAAAATAAATTTTTAAGTTACATGAAAACACAAAAGTTTGAATAGTGAAAGAGATTCTGAATAAATTTGTGAATGTAATTATATGTATATTAGTTCAAATAGGTGAGATCTAGAATCGAACTAGTAGCAATTAAGACTAAAACATTTTATAATAAAATATGTATAAGTATTTTTATAAAACAAGTAATATATGGTTGCAAAAACATTGGAGAAATTTTTTTTTTTTAGATTTCTTCAAAGTTCTTGTACTATTATATTATTGAATTTTAAAATTATTAATACATATTTATCATAAAAATTTTGATTGATTCACTAATTTGGAACAATGCAACACTTTTTCTATAAATAATGATAAATACATTGATTTTCATGCAACCATCCTTAATATTTTTACAGTAATTATAATGCATCTCATACCATTCTATGACTATTCCTAGTGTGAAGTGGTACGACTTCCTAGACCTAGTTCAAATGACGCTGATCGAATCTTGGTCATGTTGGGAAGTAGAAAGGATATCAGCCAGTTTATTACAGAAGGGTTATGACCTTGTCGCTCACGACTTGGTAGTTCACGTGTGCGCCAGTCAAATGGTATTTATATTTGGCATTCTTTATCCACATGGAGGTTGATATAATGTGCATTATGTGCACCCGAGTGAGAGTTGTGTGGATCACAACAAGTGAGAGTAGAAAACCCGTCCCAAAGTTCCATCCACTATCTTTAATGATTTGGTTTTGCGTGATTAGAGAGTTTAAAACACATCGCTCACTATGGGGATAAATGGAGGACATTGACGCCACCCCGCACCTTCTCCGGCACTCCCTCATCCCCCGGGCCCACCTTCCCACCCCTCTTCAAAATAATATTAACCTATCGTTTAGATCATAGGATATAGGAAAATAGGGTTCTATAAAAAATTTACCCTTCACAACTTTTCCTTCCAAACCAGTAGATATCGAAAAGGAGGACCAACAACAATACATTTACAAAATGGCACCAATAAAAGAGCTTCCTTCGACAGACGCAATGCAGAGTGTATGTGGCAGCGGGGCTTCTCCTCAACCACCAGGGTTGATATACCCGACGTGTGGTTGTTCCTGAAGGAAGATTGGTCCAGTGAAATAATCCAAGAAGTGGCATCCAAGATTCCTCAAGATCTAGAAGAGAACATTTTAAAAAAATTTGGGACAAATATTTAGCAGAAGTAAATTTACCTTTCAACTGGTTGAAGAAACAAGCCAAGAAGATTCACCAAACGTGAAATTGTAGAGCCAGTTTGGGCTCACTGGCAGCCCAATCACTGAGCTTGGAATTGGCATTGTATATGAAATTGAATAAAACCCTGTGTGCCTGATATGTAAACCGCAAAATGGCACAGAGTCAGGCTCAACAGAGTCTCGTGATCCCAACAACGTCATGGACGATGACCCCGAAGATCAGTGGACGCATCCCTAGCACCCACCATTAAGTGCCACCATCTGACCTGAACAGGAACTGGATCTAGATGCGTATGTATAATCAGCAGGGCAGACCAAATCTACGAAACCTTGGCTGTACCTACAATTCGTCCTATCCCTTTCCATGGAAAAAAAGAGATATTCAAGACGATAACCTACGAAGCAGTCCTGCCCAGACCTCAAGACGAACCGGGATACTCCTGAAAACAACACAACCAAAATCGTGGATTAAGTTGTAAAGAATTGGATTGACACTGGACTAATACTCCCAAGGAATGACATCTGTGATGCGTTTCCATAGTTTGTGATCCAAATCAACGGACACGCTGAGGGTTATGCATGACTTATCCACATGGACTGAGTGGTTCATCATCCTAAGTTCCCCTTGAAGGCTGCCGGATCACGCTTACAAGCATACCTGAATTTGCATGGCTCTGAATAATTGACCTTGTTCAAGTATCTTCCACATCCCAGCTTCCACGGACTCTCAAAAATTCCTAGGAGTATACTATAGAGGAAGAAAGTATAGTTTACGAGGATTCGCTTGGGTCACGCCCTCTCCCCATATTTTACAGTGGATTATGTAGGTTCTAGAGAGAATACTTACCAGGGGGTTTCAATTTTCTTCTACCTAGAAGATTTTCTGTTCTTCCCCAAGGACAGCCAGCTCCTGTCCCAGGTGCCAGATCTGTTAAAAACCGTGGGATTCAGGCTCAACCTGACAAAGTCTTCCACAGAACCCACTCAGCAGATAACATATTTCGGTCTGAGACTGCACACCATTCGAAGAGAACTGGAACTTACACCGGCCACTATCACCAGGACACGGTCCTTCCTTCACCACACTCACCGTGGCCACTGGAAAGATTTGAAGAGGATATCCGGTTACATTAGCTGGATTGGACACAGCCTCGGATGGCCGGGTTCTGTAGTAACACGTGTCCACCCACACTTCCAGCCATCGCATTGCGTCTACTAGAACTACCCAACTGGCAGATATGCAAGTGTTACAGGCCACAGCTCACCCTGCGACAGAGTCTCCAACGCCACCCCAAGGATGGTGAAAGCCTTCTCACCAGACCTCCAGAAATTGGTAGTAAAGAAGTTCACGTAGTGCTTGGAAATCAACACGGCAGAGATTGTCACCACCATCATGGCAATGTGCTGGATGAATCGAGAAATCAACCCAGAAACCATCCTTATTAGGGTCAACAGCACCACAGTAATTCACTGTTCAGTCACTGACACCTTCACCTATGGGCAATGCATTGGTTCCGAGATCTCCAGATCGATAACTTCTGGGTGCAATCTGAGTTGAGCCCTCCGGTCAATGCATCCCATATAGAAACACTCCAATCCTTGCCGGCAGACCCAGATATGATTCCATTTATGAGTCAATTCAATGTATACACAATTTAAAATGTAGGCCTATTGTATTCACTGTAAATAAGTGTGACAATTTGAAACAATAAGGGCCCGGATTTTGATTGATATATCACTATTTTTTTAATCCCTTGCAATGCTCATAAGTACATAAACTCTGTTCATTATCCCCTTCTTGTAGAAATGTTTATTTAATAGGTCATTTTTGGTAATTTTGAATTTTAGATGGTTTGCTTTTTTTGGTCATTTTAAGGCATTTTAAAGAATTTTTTTAGGCAATTTTACGCATTTTTGTGTCATTTTAAGCTATTCATGTTGAATAAGTATATTTTTAGTACCATTGTTAATTCCTTTTTTAGCCTAACCCTGTTGTCTAAATGCGAAGATGATGTAGACAATGAACTTGGTATCCTTTTTGTTTATTTGGTTGTTAAATTCACATTCCTGGTCAGACTGAAAATTAATCTGGAGGGGGTATGTTGGGAGACGATAGCTATTTATTACTTCTGAAGCACCTAATTGTAAATCAATATTGTATTTAGAAGAATGGGTGAGTTGAGTTGTTAAAGGCGTTTAATTTCCAATGTATTTTTTAGCTTACATTTTTGTAAAGCTCAAATTTGATTTACTCGTGTGCATTTATCACGACTCTTTGTTAATGTTGTTGAATCATATTTTTAGAGAATTTGAAGTATTTTTTTTTAAATTTAAAGGTCAGTTTGTAGGCAATTTATCATAATTTTTAAGTCATCAAAATTCGGATCCTGGTAATAATAAATGCCATTTCGGCCCTCCTCCTCGATGTTAGCTGTCCTCCCGGTCCTTCCCTGGTTCCAGCGCACCATTTTCTATAAACGTACGAACTGGAGGTATCGGGATTCTGTCACTGTCAGGAAGGAGGACCATCAAGTGATAGCGTGATCATTAACTAAAATTGAGATATACATAATGCACTTGAACTTGAAAAATATTAGGCCTAATATGCATGGGCGTCCATAAATAGGTGATAAGGGTGGGCTTCGATCCCCCTTATCACTCTGCATTTTTTAAATTTGTGTGAAAAAAATCAATGGTACTTTTGTGTTTTGCTGCAATTTGCTATTAACAACTTTGAATCATCAATATCTGAGTCAGCGTGGAACCCGAACGGGTAGTAAGGCGCAGTGATAAATAATAATAATTGCCGAGTTAATATAGATTAAAATATAAAATATAGATCTCCAATTTCCTATTCAGCAGATTTCTTTTCATTTTGTTCTGTTCAATAAAATTGTGAAAAATATGTTTCTTTCAATATTTTTAGCTACTATTACATATTATTTTTCTTTAATTTTTCAGAAACTTTTTTATTTTGAAAACATTGACTCATGAAGTTCATATCTCAGAATTATGTTCAGATGCTCTAAAACTCCCTCCCACAAGGTTAAGTTCCTGGAATTTTGTTCTCAAAGAGGAGGGTGCCACACCCCAACAGATGAGACTCCAGTCCTCCCCCATTTGGAAACCCCACAAGGACACCCTTGCTAATAATTATATCAGCAATAAGGAGGAAATTACTTATAAATTTCGCGAAACCAATTTTAAGGTTTTAACAGGCAATCAAAAGTTCAAGCTACATAATTATATTCGTAAGAATGATAGTACAATTTCTTTATTTTAAGATAATTTTGAAACAAGAAAGTTATAAATACCTACACACCAAGGAGTAGTTGTGTGACTAAAGATCGCCCCCCTAGGAATCAATCCGACACCTTCCATCTTCCTTCACCGAAAATCACTACCGAATCTGGGCATTGATATAAGTTAAAACAATATGAGTATCTACGTTTTTATATAAGTTAAACATGAAATAAACCAAGGAGAAAAAAGAGAAATTATTCCTTCTAGTGTCACTAACCCCGAGTTCCTTGGCTCTAAAGTGTCAGGATGGGCTTTGTGGAATGGATAAGTAGTGGCAATTAAATGTGGAGTTTGTTTAATCTGGTTTATTTAAATAAATTAATTAAGCTTATAGTGTATAATGTGATGTAGCATTTATAACTAATTGATATAGTTTAGAAAAGGTACTCATTCTGTCAATATCCCTAATCAGCAGTCCATACCCTGACCTATCTTAGATGTTATAACCCTAGCTGGTGTCGAACCCCAGACCACCCAACGCTGCGCTGTTGTTATCTAACTCCGACTTCCAATATGGTTTGGGGCGTCCTCTTCTATATAGAACAGTGACTCAAACTGTAGGATATCCTCCCCGCAAGTTAGTTAAACTTGGTAGCTGAGTATGTAGAGCACTTTAGACTAGCCCCTAACAACTGGCGTTTTTATGTCCACCCCCTCTCCTTTCTCTTAAGGTCCAAAACACACCGTCATGTACATAAAAAAGAAGCAGTTCCTCCTAAGATACTAGTTTTGATAATGCTCTATGTTATGCTACTTGTCAAAACAACTGATGTTTAAAAACACGACCTATAATAGTCTGAATACTCGACTGCTAAGTCAAGAGATATGATAGTGTGAGTTAATTAGGCTTACGTCATACTTGCATGCTCTAGATTGACACAGGCTGCAAGCTACGACAATAGTTTGATTAATTTACCAACAAACTAAAACGTACTTTAATAAAATGTTATTAGACTTTTAGCAATAAGACAAAAAAAGAAATCCAGTTAATGTTCGTGATACTTGACAGAGTAAATATTGCATGTGTAAAGAATGTCAACTACTCGGAGAATTAAGGGGTAGATCAGTGATATACGTCATCAATCGTTATCTTGACGTTCTGGCATGAACACTTGCACCCACACACTTGACTGCCACAGTCTATTCTTAAAGACAACTCTCAATAGCTAACAGTCGGGTGCAGATGACTAATAAATAAATAACTTTATGTTTTATAAATATATATTCTAGGCAGCATGACCCGAGTGAACGCTGAGCCTGTAAACCTTCAATGTTTCTTAAACTCATTAGGTATCATTTACCACTCATCTTATATATAATGACTAGATACAGTTAAAAAAGATGTTATTATTAGATAGGAATGCTTTATGAACCAATAGAGTTAACACAGAAACGAAACTTCAATTAAGTATTTTTATAGTAAATAAAATAAATCTTTTAAATAAAAAATAATTCCATAAAGTAAAATGTTTAGCAAATAAGTTGATTTACATAAATTAAAAACTAAATGCAAATAACAATTACCTTAGATCCCATCTGATTGAGAAAAACCGGCAGGGCTTTGTTTCATAACTAATTGTGCTGAGACATGAACCAAATCATAATAACCTAATATTCTTCTCACAAAAATTCTCTGAGCCAAATAAATGTAAGGCATGGAGCCGTTACGTAAGTTGTCACCAGCTGACAGGGAAAGTAATAAAATAAAATGCCATTAATGATTTAAGCTAGGTTCACAACAGCCAAGCGAGCCTATCTCCAAATTCCTACAATTAATAAGTTTATACCCTTAGGAAATGAATTCAAATCTTTTCATAGTTGTTAACATTACAAAAGAGATCCAATTGTTGTACGAACAATGTAATTCTATAAAAGACAAAAAATAAGATTATGTCCCGTTTCACGCGACGTGAAGACACCTTAACTCCTAACACGTCCTAAACGTACGCGTCCAAAGGGGTTAACTAGGATACAAGCTAAGTTGTACCACCAGAACAAACCTTCGGTGAGAGAATAACAGAGCTACTATGTGCAAAACCAAACAATTGAAGTTAATTAGTTGTCCCCTAATTAACGATAATAAACCCTGGATAAAAATTAACCATAGTTTATCCTTACAAACAAGGTAATAAAAGATTACCCTCATACACTATTCTGAGTGAATAACAGAGTTACTAAATGTAAAAGCAAACAATTGAAGTTAATTAGTTGTACGCTAATTAACAATAATAAACCCTCGATAGAAACCAACCATAGTTCATCCTTACAAACAAGGTAATAAAAGATTACCCTCAAAAACTATCCCCATTCAAAGATACTATTTCCCCAAGCCTACCATCCTAGAAAAAATTAACTATCTTGTTAATTATCTAGAAAAACATATTTGAAATAGTGGCCCAGGGCACACACAAAATGACTTACATGTTCTGACCGTTAAGAACCTCCTAAAACGAGCAGTATACTATTTATATTGCCTAAAGAGAATTTTGAAAATATGTATTTATTATATTTATTACAAGTTAAATAAAATCGAAACTAGAATTTTCTTACATAATTAGATGTCCACCTTGGACGAGATTTGATCTACGAGGGAGTGCCGTCTTAACGGTGGACCGGGTATTTTATTAAATTTTCTAATAGGGGGGTTGTAGAATAGTTGACTATAAGAAGATATAGCATCACGTGGTACCATGTCATAGTTCGACCAATCAACGTTCTCTTGTTTCCTGAGAAGTTGCACGTCCGCCAAACTTCCCTGGAGAGCACTTCATGGGGGTGGGAGTGGGGGTGGGGGGTGGAAAGGAGAATCAATGTCCATTCCCTCTCTCTCTCTCTCTCTTGCGATGTGGGTTTTTGTATCGATGCCAGGAGTTCCACCGAGGACTATTCAACGAGATGGTCCTCGCGTTTTCTCGGGAGGGGATGCCGTGTTGGACGTTGTATCGTTTCATACGGTACACATTCTAGTCGACTTACCGAGAGGTGTGCGTATTAGTGATGGGCACAATCGAGTAAAAATAATCGAGTAACTCGATTGTGTTGTGTAATCGGGAGTACTCGATTCTTCTAGGGTTACTCGAGTAACTTTACTCGACCGAGTTATTCTTTTATTTTCTCTTTTCTTACCAGATAAGTAAGAATCAACCTTATTGGCTGTACTGTTTATCATGCTATTTCCATTTTAAAGGTATATTCCCTTAGAGCTCATTTTTCATCAACAGTTTCAACTGCCACGCAAAAATGACCCTTTATGGTTTATACGTTGCACATGTATTCTCAATACAAATTACTCGTAGATGTAAAGTACACAATCGAAAAGCATGCTACTAACTAAGCGTATCACATTTCCGATTCTTTTCAAAAGTACTCGATGAAAGTTACTCGATTCTTTTTACTCGGCACCTCGGCAGTCTTATTTTCACAATCGCATTGACGAAACTAGATATTGTCTTTCTTAATTATTTTAATTTCTCCTTTGTAAAATATGATTATTTATAGATTGAAACTAATTAGAGTAAGATACAAAACAAAAAAATAATAAAAATTGTTTTCACTTTTAAAACGGTACAATTATTATAAATTTCTTTAACATGAACGTTTAAGGAAAAGTTTATTTTATTAAAAAGAGCACAAAACAATTTTTTTTGTGAGACACTTTTTAAAACTCATACTTTCATATGACTGCATGCGACATGAAAACTGAAAATAAGGGGGTGGAGGTCAGTGTCGAGTGCCTACTACAGGAAGAGATTATGGACTTGTTATTAGTATCGAATTCCATTGCAAGACTCCCGACTAATGTTGTCCAACCGATTGCCACGAGACAATTCGAGTAGATGATTTGCTAAAAATTACTCGAGTAATTTTATTCGATTACTCGATTCTTAGAATTACTCGATTGTGCCCATCACTAGTGCGTATGTTCGATAGTTTAGGACTTTCAGTAGTTTTTTTTGTAGAATGTGTTTACTTTATTTTAACCTCTTTTGACAAATATTACGGACACCTAATCAACTTTAAATACAAGGTAGTTAAAGTGTTGTTAAAATGGCTTCAAATAAGTGTGGTAAACCAACAATTCACAGTGAAGGATATGAAATTATGGAAAATTTAATTGATTTTTTAGAGTGAAAAACTTTCGGGACATTATAAGCACCCTGTTGAAAGGGTCACAAAACTTGCAGCAGAAGCTACAGTAAAGTTAGAGCGTACTATTTGTAAAATTCTAAAGGAAAGAAGTATGGCAAGTGTGACACAAACCAAACTTTCAACTCCAGGAAAAAAAGCACAAAACCAGCAGCAGAAAAATGTTTATGATAATTTTGATATGTGTGTCATTCGACTACGTTTACAGAGGCTCTTCATTTTAATAAGGAAGTACCAACTTAAAATAAATTAACAGCCCTATTAAAAGAAGAAATCAATTTCACTAGTATCAAAGAAACATTGAGAAGAGCATTGAAAAAATGGGGTTTAAGTTTAAAAAGTGTAATAATAAAATACTAATTTTAATGGAGAAAAGCGAAATAGTTGCATGGTGGGATATCAATTTAAGAAGAATGAGAGAAAATTATAAATTAGGGGACTATAATCGTCCTGTGGTATATCTTGATGAAACCTGGATTAATCCCTCGTACACTGTGAGTAAGTGTTGGCGAGAACCAGAAACAACAGGAGTATTGAAAAATCATGGTGCAGGACAGGTGTATTATTGTCCATGCAGGTTCAAAGCAGGGATTAGTATCAAATGCATTTCTTATTTTCAAATCAAAAACAAAAAGTGGTGACTAACACAATGAGATGAATTTTGAAAAATTGTCTAAGTGGGTGAAGGAAAAACTTATATCTAACCTTTATAAAAATAGTCTAATTGTAATGGACAGTGCATGTATCAGACTGTTCAAATAAATAAGCCACCAACAATGGGATTACAAAAGGCTGAAATGCAGCTGTGTCTGGACAATACAGTATTGCAAATAAGGATCAAATGACGAAAAGTGATCTCTTGGAGCTAGTCCACTGCCAAAGAAAGTCTCCCAAGTTTTACATAGATAATTTATTCGAAAAACACGGGCACAGTTTTATTAGGTTACCTCCATACCATTGTAACCTTAACACTATAGAATTGATTTGGAACACGGTGAAATCACTAGTAGCGGCCAAAGATGTTGCTCAAAGCACTTTAGAAATAGAAGCAATCAATAGTATCACTGAGAAGTATCGGCAACAGGCTATAATATCACACGTTGAGAAAGAAGAAGCTTATTACTAGATAAAATATAGTCTGATAGAAGAAGAAATAAAACAAATTTTTATTTATTTTGGAGATAAAAGTGAGAGTAAAGATGGAAGTGACAGTGGCAACATTAGTACATCAAGTAGCTACGGTAACAACACTGACGGACAAATATCAGGTGTAGAGGAGTTAATTTAGTACGTAAGATAAGTTAGAACTACTTATATAGTCGACTTAAGTATCAGAAGTCTCTTATTAGCCAAGTACCACCCCTTTGTCCTATTTGCCATTTGATACTGACTGTACTAGAATGCTCCTCTCACCCCTCCGCCTTTCATACTCTAGAGCGAATACAGCGCTTCACCACGAGATGTTTTCTTTGTCGAGTAGTACAACAATGTGTGTGGCTCTGGCTCTTGCTGCAGCTCTGGTAATCTTGCAAACAATCATTTGACCTGTGATTGTGTTCTTAACCGGATTAGCTTGTCTGCCCTTGTAGGCATGCTATTAACTTGTCCACGACCTTTGTAGAGAATCGATTAATTAAAGCTGTGAGGATCTATTTAATCAACTCTTGTTACACATCTACAAACCCCAAAAACAAAATAACTTGATATTCTGTAAATACTTGATTGTAGTGACCTAAAAATCTATCACCGCTGTGGTGTGTAAAATAAATAATATTAAAAGGTGTATTTGTTTTTGGTCTATCAATATAATGAGATACTTTAGATTGTAGCATTTGCTACAAAACATTAAGAAATGAGACGAAGGGGAATGAACCACTTACCCCATTTAACCGTCCCAGCACCTCACGACAACGATTCAGCAACACAACAAAACACACATCCGAGTAAGACCGTGGTTCGTAATGAACTAACCGAGCCCACCCAAGTTCGAGCGGTGACCGGTAGAGGTCACAGGATTGTGGAACATTCCAGAGAGTTTGAGAAGTGAAGTAAAGCCAGTTCTAGACCATCGGAAAATAATCTCTAACAATGGAGCTCGTTCTCAGAGCTATGTTTGTCATGCGTATCCCCTCCTTCGTGACCCAATTATGTTCCTCCTACCTTGTTCCTCGCCTCCTCATTTTTTTTGGGGGGGGAGGGGTTAAGCTTATATAACGCCGGTATGGCAACATGACCGACACTCTTGGACTGGACTCTGGATAGAGGAGTACGTAGCCTTGGCTTCGCATATTTAAAATGTAAGAAAAAATTTAACGTTTCGGCTTAAATTATTTGTAAATAATGTAACTTTTTCAAAACTCATCCTTCGGCCTATTTCTTATCAAAGATTGGATTTAAATTTAATTATAGTTAATGTTATGAGGTTGTTCAAAAACTATTATAATAAACTTAGAAATTAGGGCTAAGATCGATACAATATATCGAATATTTAATATTGCTAGTTGGTCTGGAAGATAGATGGACAATTTATTCTGTAATAAGATCTGATGACTCAGTTTGTTTATCAATAATACTTTTTGTGAATCTCATCCTATAGGCCTATTTAGCTATTATGAAAAATATTATTTAAAATTTAAAATAACATTATAAATAATCTAGATCTTTCTTTAATATTTATTCGCTGAGGATTTTGTCTTCTTGTAAGAGGAATGAATTAAGGCTATTTTTTTGATATTGATTGATGAAAAAAGCCTCGATAACTTTTGGTCTTACTTAGAATCCTATCAGATTCAAATTTTTATTTTTATATATTTACGACTGTTTGAAATACTCTAATAAATTGGTAAATAGAATTATTGTTAATATGGGCTATATAATGTTATTTGGCGAGTAGGTTTCGTAAAAACTAATGGATAAATTAAATTTATTTGATTTTTCAAGTAAATTTACTAATGTTAAGGACTATATTAACTTTGATATGATCTTTTATATTAACCTTTATACACATATTTAATATTTAATAGTTTATCACAGTACACCTATCGTAATTGTTTCCTTTATACCCTCATATATGGTTTTATCTTTTGATATATATATCTATATATATATATATATCATGAATAAACATCCAAAATAAATTAATTGTTTGTTTCTTGATTTTATAGTAATTTGAGTTCACATTTAAAGAGTACCCTTAAGATATTTCTTTGCTTATTTGTTTATTTATTAATTTATTTATTTTGGAATTTACTTATTTATTTTTGAGATAATATTAGATTTATGAAATGAGGACATGAGGACGACTGTCTAATAATTGAGGAGGGTAACGTAAAAAGGGCACATATACAAAAATGTTGTTTTGTGAAATCTGAAATGTAAGTTTTTAAATTGATTTATGTAAAAATGAAAAAACAAACTAAAATCCTAGCAAAAATTTAAATAACACAATATCCTCCCTCTTTAGGGACAAAAAATTACTATTATTGCATTTTTAGGATGAAAATATTTTTTTAAATTATTGTTATTGCATGTTGTATGCCCTTTTTATTTTACGTAGACCATTTTTTGATTGGTAAAAATAAATTAAGCTACTAAGGATGAAAACTATTTAATTAAAACTAACTAAAGGTTTCAATGTTTAATCAAGGACACCCCAAAAAATATTTATATTTACGAAGGTTAGCAATAAAAAAATATTTTTTCACACTTAAAAGATTATGTGAAAATAGTTAGTTAGCTAAATATTGTTCATTCTTTACTATAATATGGACTCGATAAAACCGATATCTTCTTTATTTATACAGTTATAGAGAATCGGAACATCATTTAGTGCGGGTTTTTTTTTCGTTTATATGTGGGCGAAGCATTTGTCCTGGCTCAATGCTATGAATATTTGAAAAGTTCTCTGATTTTCAAAAACGAAAGGTCTCATAGTTTTGGAAATAAGAGCGAGAGACCAAAGGTGGACCGTCTTTTTGACATTTTACAATAACATAATTCATTATGGTGAACTTTTGGGATTTTGACAATGGTTTTGGCAAAAAAACTTTGACAATGTATGGTCCCATTCTTTGAGAAGTCCTTCGTCCATTAAAACTTCAAATGGTGTTAGATGTTTCCAACACATAATCATTGCAGACAGGTATGGTTTGGCCATTTTAATTATTTATTTCTTATTAATTTTTTCCATGATCAATCCAAAGTTCCGATCACATTGTGAAAATGAATGTCCGCGAACAGGGAACAGTTGAATGATACTGTTTATGTCAAAGGCTTTCACAAACCACTAAGCAAACTTCAGTACTGTAAGATTTCTATTCTGCCCCCCTGCAGCATCAGATAAAAAAACACAATCTTCGATACATTCTGGAATTTTTTGAGGTGTTTCAGGAGACAATCATACAGAAATGAAACAACTGAGTGTGCATTTTTTTTACCTTGGCTTTCCATAAAGCAATAGCAATATGACGTTTCATTGTTAAAAACATGAACATTAAAGCAATAAAGCCACGACATGCTCTTGTAGAATTGGGTATTGACATTCAATTTTGGTATTGGAAAGTTCTGAGAGTAATCAAATTCAATAAATAACTAGGTTAGATCAGTTTTAGTTTTGCTTGTGTAGAAATCACGGTGTTTGGCCCTTTTTATATTATTTAATTTGAAAATTTATATTTTTTATATTAGAATTTTGCTGAAGCTTCTTTTTGAATTCAGTGCAATAATAACAAACGTCTTTTTTTGATCTGCGGTAACTGTAAGAAAAACTGGTTTCAAAATATTCACAATATGCTTTGTACTTAATTTTGAGTGGAAGGCCCTTATTATTATTATTATTTTTTTATTATTATTATTACAATTATTATTCATTAATATTATATTATTTTTTAAGATTAATAATTATTATAGAATTATGATTAATAATAATTATTAGAACATAAACACACTTGTGACAATTTGATAATCAACATCTCTTATATTTTTATAGTTAAAGTGTAGACGGGAAGATAAGCGTCACCATTGTCTTTCATAAGTGCTTTAAGAATTAAACTTTTTTTTTTCCAAACATGTATTCATGAACTAAAAAAAATCGGAAAGGATGAACCAAAAAAGAAGATAATATATCCTAAGAATACCAGGACTTATATTATAGGAATAAGTGGTTTAAAGAAACAGGTATGTCAAAAGTTTATTATTGATTTATTGCAAGTCTCTAAGAAACGACTAAGAATCATCCAGAATACATTACTTGAAAACCAGTCATTTGAGGAAAAGCGGGGAACACATGCCAATAGACCGTGAAATATTACACCTGATGTAATATAGTTAATGGGCTCTCATCTTGAATCAATCAATACCTCATGATAAAAGTAACTATGCAAGCCACAAAACTACGCTGAAGTATTTTGACAATCACCAACTTACAAAGAAAGATTGATTTGATTTGTTTAGAGATTATTATAAAGGGAGAAGATGGATGGTGACCTGGTGGTCTAGGGGTAAGGTGTCAGACTTCTGTGCTGGGGGACCAGGGTTCAATCCTCGGTCACGGCACAGATTTATCTGATTGCAAACCTTTCCTTCACCTATGACAAGACGTGTATTAATCACAACTCATGAATTTGTGGAATGACAGGCCTTCACCGTGGTTCGGATCCCACGTTAAACTGTAGGTCCTCCATTTCATCTCACAATCACGCTACCATTACACATTAGTGTGAATAATAATAATAATAATAATAATAATAATAATAATAATAATAATAATAATAATAATGATATTGATGATAATGATGATCGATGATAATGAATTAAAATAATAATCGATAGTAATAATTACTGAAAGTAGTAATAATTGATAATAATAATAATCGAATTTAATAATCAATTATAATAAATAATAATCGATAAAATAGAAATCTATAAAAATAATAATCGATAGTAATAATTGATAATAATAATTAATAATAATAATAAAAATAATTAATAATAATTAATAATAATTAATTAATTAATAATATTAGGGAATTAATAGCCAGATCCAGAGCAGTGCCATTTTTCAATTTCCAGATTGATTAAAAATAATTATTAACAAATGTTAAAAATAATAATCGATAAATAATAATCGATAGATGAAAATCGATGGATAGATATCGGTAAATAATAAACGATTATCTTGATTATAATTAATTAATCGATTAATAATTGATTATAATCAATGTTAGAAAGTAATCGATAATTATCGATTACAATCAAAAGTCGATAATAATTGATATTCGATAAAAATAGACATTTGATAATAATCGACATTCGATAATAATATACATTCGATAATAATTGATATTCGATAATAATAATAATCGAAAATTATCGATGATAATCAATTGTAATCAATAATTATTTATAGAAATCGATAATATTAATTGATATAATCGATAATATTTATTAATAATTATTATTTATAAATAAATAATTATTATTTATTAATAATAATTATTATTAATAAATATATTAATAATAATTATTATTAAATAATAATTATTATTAAATAATAATTATTAATATTATCATATTTATTATTATACTATTTTTGATGATTAATAATTATTATTAATATATAATAATAATTAATAATATTAATTAATAAATAATAATTAATAAATCATTATTATAAATAAATATTAAAATAATAATAATCGATAGATAATAATCGATCAACTAAAATAATCGATTATAATCATTAGCAGAAAATAATCGATAATAATTGATATTCATATTTATCTATGAAAATCGATGATATTCGATAATATTAATTGATGATAATAGATCATCAAAAATAATATAATATTAATAATTATTATTAAGAAATAATAGATAATTATTATTATATATAATAAATATTATTAATAATTATTATCAATTAATACTATCGATTATTATCGATTAATATTATCGATTACTATCGATTAATATTATCGATTATCATCGATCAATATTATCGAATATCAGCGATTTTCATCGATAAATATCGATTAACGATTATTATCGAATGTATATTATTATTATCGAATGTTGATTACTATCGAATGTCTATTTTTATCGAAAATCGATTATTATCGACTTTCGAGCATAATCGATAATTATCGATTATTTTCTACTTTTGATTTATATCTATTATTATTAGTTGATTAATTGATTATAATCGAGATGATCGATTATTATTTATTGATATCTATCTATCGATTTCCATCCATCGATAATATTTATTGATTATTATTATATTTAATATTTATTAATAATTATTTTAATTAATTAATTATTATTTATTATTTAATATTTTTATTATTATTAATTAATAATATCGATTATTACTATCAATTATTTTTATCGGTTTCTATTTTATAGATTATTATTTATTATTATTATTATCACCCGCCTCGGTGGCGTAGTTGGCTAACGCGCTAGTCGTGTTGATCTCGACCGCCGAGGACGGGGAGATCGAGGTTCGAATCTTGGTCGGGTGAACTGGGGGTGGTTTTTCCTAAATGGTTTTCCACTCTCCCTCCACGCAAATGCGGGTTCACTTCCTCTAAATTCAACCCTCCTAATTCCTAATCCATTAGCGTAATTAGTACTTAAGCGTATAACCCGAACGGGTAGTAAGACGTGGTGCTAAATAATTATAAAATAATTATAAATAAATATAAATAATTATAAATAATTATAAATAAATAATTATTATTATCGATTATTAAACTCGATTATTATTGTTATCAATTATTACTACTATCGATTATAATTTCAATCGGTTATTATTTTAGATCATTATTATCGATCATCATTATCATCAATATCATTATTATTAAAATTATTATTAACACTAATGTGTGATGGTAGGGTGATTGTGAGATAAAATGGAGGACCTACAGTTTAACGTGGGATCCGAACCACGGTGAAGGCCTGTCATTCCACAAATTCATGAGTTGTGATTAATACACGTCTTGTCATAGGTGAAGGAAAGGTTTGCAATCAGATAAATCTGTGCCGGAACCGAGGATTGAACCCTGGTCCCCCAGCACAGAAGTCAGACACCTTACCCCTTGACCGCCAGGTCACCATCCATCTTCTCCCTTTATAATAATCTCTAAACAAATCAAATCTATCTTTCTTTGTAAGTTGGTGATTGTCAAAATACTTCAGGGTAGTTTTGTGGCTTGCATAGTTACTTTTATCATGAGGTATTGATTGATTCAAGATGAGAGCCCATTAACTATATTACATCAGGTGTAATATTTCACGGATTTTTGGTATGTGTTCCCCGCTTTTCCTCAAATGACTGGTTTTCAAGTAATGTATTCTGGATGATTCTTAGTCGTTTCTTAGAGACTTGCAATAAATCAATAATAAACTTTTGACATACCTGTTTCTTTAAACCACTTATTCCTATAATATAAGTCCTGGTATTCTTAGGATATATTATCTTCTTTTTTTGTAGTAGATTTTACATACATTTAGCCATAAAATCATCTTGGAGGCATTTCCCCTGACCACTGTAGAATGTAGAGAAAATATTTAGCTCTTCAATGGACACATTATCAAAACACTTCTTATTACTACACTTATAAACTAATGTAGCCTAAAACTTTTAGCTTATACATGTTTCCCCTTTGAATTCACATAGGCTTCACCACGCACTCTCTTAGATTTTATATCTTCATGTTGTTTATTTTTATACTTTATGATAATTTTCCTTTGTCTTGGTAAAATATTATCTTTATTGAAACTATTTTCTGCACTTGTATAATTCATTTTCACAATATTAACACTCCGATACAAGCCTACTTTATTTACACACACGCACACACACACACACACACACACACACACACACACACACACAACATCAAACATAACCTATGTAAAAAGCAGGAAATAACAACAATACACATGAGTCACAGCTAGCTAAAAACAGGTGTACCAACTTTAGTTTTTAAAATATCTGTACAAAATGTTGTGAGAAGGGAGCTAGAAACATGGCGAATCAAATAAGAAAACCTACGTAAAAAGGGCACATAAGCCCCTTTTACGTTACCCGCCTCAATTATCTCCGCAACAAGGTGAGTTGCGTGCGCTGAGTAACAGTTGTCTGTTCTCAGACGATTGGGACAAGTTTCACTTAAACGTCTCACTCTGATTGTGTGTTTTTTTCTCTTCTATTTGAGCCTTCTGTTTAGTTAGATGGTTAAAGAGGTTTCAAGATTATATAATGCAAATTATATATTCTGTTGCTAGGGCAGTCTTCCTCGATCTTATAATATTTTGAATAGAAATAAGTATAAAATGAAAAATATTGTACAGACAAATTATTTAAAAAAATTGTGGATTTAAATGAAAAGGGAAATATAAATAAATCTGTTGTTACGTATGGCTATTTTTTTATTTAGACGTTTTTAGATCCACATCTTACTACCCGTTCGGATTATACGCTATGGTTAAAATTAGTTTACCAATAGTATGCTCTTATAAAGCACCTAATAATAATTTGAAGGTTTATTAATATTATTATTACGTATTTTGTCTTATGACAGGTCTATTCAATGAATTTAGACAGCCAATGCACCCCGTCCACTGTGTCCACCTCCCAGAATTTTCTTCTTTCCTTCAAGAAATTCAATATTTGAATTTTCCTTCTTCCTAAGCTCCTATTCCCTCAACCTTTAAACTCAAAATGTTTGTCTAGGTCATGTTTATTTCAAAGATTAGCCACGCATTAATGTTGACATTGGTGTACTTAAAACAACATTCTATATAAATATAGATATTTTATAGAAAAAAAATTGAATAAAAATAAATTAATATGGTTGTTGTTTATAAAGAAACTGAAATAACCACACAAATCCCTTTACAATAAATATATAATATTCATCCATTTGTATGAATATTTAAATTTACCCTAACGAGTTTTATGATAGTTTTACAATGTATAAGACAAATACACCAAAAAAAAATCTGCTTTATACAACAATGTACCCTATTCAGAATATTAAACTGATACTTTCCTTTCAAAACTAAGTTACAAACGAATAATGTCTCCTGAACTTTACATCTTAATATTTTACTAACGTCAAAACGTTTCTCAAGAATTCTATCCCAAGTTAACCATATCAAAAAACATTTAGAACATAAACTCACTTGTGACAGTTTTATAATCAACATGTCTTATATTTTTATAGTTAAGAATTTAACATGTTTTTTTTCTAAACATGTATTCATGAGCTAAAAACACAATCGGTAAGAATGAATCAAAAGATTTTATATATAATGGCCCCGTGAACCATATTAAAATTTGATCATTATTAAAATGGTATATTATATTTAAAAAAGCTTTACGTAGATGAATAGGCTTTTATAGATTATGCATTAGTAAAATACGTGACACTATGGGATAAATAGTGTTTGGTTCTACTCCTATAATAGTCGCAATCTATTTAGTATGTATTAATGTGTTGAGATTTTATTTGTAGTGGTGCATAGTTGAACAGAAAAATTTAAAAATGGATTTATACTATTCTTTAAAAAGTAGATCACTCATCTTGGAACTAGTTATTCAAAACTATTCATGTTAAAAATAATCGTTATATTGAGATATGTAAAAAGCAATTCATTACCCTGCATCCAGTTCTAAGTGTGATAAGCAAAATGTTAGTTTCTTAATTTTGCCTCTAGGCAACAAAGGGCAAATATTCGGCCAACACTTATTTTTTTTCCAAATGTCATTTAACATTTGAGTCCTATGTGTGTTTACATACGCGAACTTCTAGGTTTCTTAGCTTATTACAAGAGTTTATTATTTTATTCAATATTTGACGTTCACTTGAAAATAATTTTAAAATAAAATAATTACTTTAACCAAGGGGGTGAGGGTTAATTTGTACCAAGTATGTAATAAATAATAACTAATAACATTGAATACTTGATGATGTCATGTCCCGAGATGATGCCATTTAACTATTGGACTTGTATTTCCATGAATTGTCCTTCCAGCTGGACTGCTGGTGCCATGGGTGACGACGTCTGTTATCTGGAGTGTAGGTGCCACGTGTCATCTTGATTCCCGACACGTGTTCTCTGATTGGATGAGAGACCACATGAAACTTGCTGGGGATGGTCCGATGTTCCCGGAACAAGGACTGGTCTATGATTACAGGTGAGACTATTCCGTATCGACCTTGGGCCAGTTTCATAGTCAGATTTAGTACGCCTAAAGTGCGAGTCGATACTAAATACAGGACGACACCTACCTAGACCAAAATGGAATGGGCCAGTTTCACATATGAAACTGGCCCATTCCATTCAATTTCAGGTAGGTGACGTCTTGTATTTAGTATAGCGCCGCACTTGAGGCTCACTAAGTCTGACTATGAAACTGGCCCCTTATCTCAGTCGGTAGAGTGTCTGTCTACTGAGATAAGGGTACCAGGTTCTATTCCTGGCATGGCCGAAAAATTATCATTGTTAAAATTTGGGTTTACCCTTTCACAGTGATGAATTAACGGCTGGGGACTGGATGTTGTACCTGTCCTAGTATTAAGTTGGATTATAAGGCATATGAAGCTACAACAAACCTAATAATCCATTAGTGGAAAATATATAGCTTGAATAAAAACGGACCAATATCATAGGCTGGGAACACTAATGGATGTAAAAAAACCCTATTACTTCGAGGTGTTTTCCTCTTTGATTAATAAACTCCTTCTATTTGAAAATAAACATGACTTTCTTAAATACACATCTTTAATAGGAAATTCTTTGTCGTTTTGTTGCCGAGTATCTTCATCGTCAGTAGGAAGCCAGACTCAGCGAGCTTGACGTATGGTCCACCCATCCACCCATTCGAGTCTTACAATATCAGGTCTTGTACTTTCCCATCTCTAGATAAGCCTTTTGGTCATTCTGGCCAGTCTTATAAGAGCTTTGAGCTTTGCCTGCCCTTATCTTATCCTTTAATCCAAATGATATTTTCTCTAAGTAGAAACCATAAAGTAAAAGCTAGATTAATGTCTTAAACTAAATAATTGCCCCCTTTAATGGCAAAAACACAATCAAGTAGTTAATGCTTTTCCAAGCAAACGTAATATTACTAATTAAATGAAGTTTCTAAATGGAAGAAAATTTTATTTTATTTTTCACTTTGAAAACCTTAATTACTTTTAATACAATAAATTCACTCACTAAAGGTCAGTTCACACTGAAAGCTAAGCGAGGCTATGCTTTGCTAACGCCGCGCTATGTTTTTAACGATTACTGGCCGGGCAATTTTTCCATCTCCAATATTGAGCCATCTAACGTTGCGCAAGCGCATAATGCAGCTTCAGCTACATGTTGAACAAACGCAGTTCCGGATTGTTGAAAATAACCAAAGAAGTGTTGAAATTTTGTTTTCAGTTTGTTTCACGTGTATTAAAGTAATATTCTATTTAGGTTTTATATTTAATAAGTGTTTACATATTAAAATTGAGCAGTTAATTGAACAAGTCAAACCTCCACATTCTACATTTTCTTTATCTTTCAAAACAGCTGCTAATAGCAGCAGCTCCTCTTCCTTATTAGTATAATCTGAACTCAAACAAGACATTAACTTACAGGAGCAGACCAGAAAGAAACCACACTGAATTCAGGAGTAAAAGAGGAAACAAAGCTTAGCTTAGCAACGAGTGAAAAAAAGACGATAAAATTTTAGCACAGCATAGCATAGCTTGGCATAGCTTAGCGTCCTGTGTGAATTGACCTTTAGACCCCTTCTGCATGAGAGAAGTTTTTCCACGCGAGTTTTATTCGCGCAGACAATTCTAAGTTCCTTTAACAAGAGAGGGAAAAACTCGCTCGTTTCCCAACCATTGACATTCAGTTGTGCTGTTGACGTCGTGAAGGGGATGAAGGGTACATCTTGGCTGATGACGTGAACCGTATTATGACTACATACCTGCCTTTTATTTCGCAGAGTTAAAAATAAATAGAATATAGTTCCGGGCAAACTTGGTTTTGGGTACATTAGGTGTAGAGTGGTGAACCATCTAGTAAAATTCACTCCAGGACACACGAGCGGAGACTAGCACCAATCTCTCGGTCACAGGCAGATCAGTCTATTGCGGGGTTTTATCCTAAATTTTAACTAGACCTCCACACACAAACACACACACTTCACACTCACATGTGGTTACGGTACATTTCCCGCTCGTCAAATAATTCAATAAATACAAGAGGATGTTATACGAGTAGACCGGTCACAAGTGAATTTTCAACGAAATTTTGTTTTTTCCTCCCTGGTGAACGCTCCCATTTGAACCAATGTATCTCTGCGGGAAAAATTTGCTACGGAAAAATCCCTCTGTGTGAAATTCTCCCAAGGGAATATAGAAACGCGGTGCTAATAAAAGAAATCAGATCATCATTTATCTTGAATAAAAAGTAAATTAACCCATTCAAGAAATACAATAACAATGTAGCTGCATTTGGACTTAATTTCTAATTCCTGTCTTAGAATAGTCACGATGAGAGTTTTAGTAGCTCTGATAATCTAAAAGTATAAGTTAAGTTTTTTTGTATTAAACCTATTTTTTAATATTTAAAATAACCGTCTTTCCATATATTTTTTAAAAGTTAAGTGAGTGGCTAGAATCGAATTAGATGTCACTTAAAGTTCCATTTAAACTAGTAAATCAAATGTATTATTTCCAGAATGTTAGAGAATGACATTTATTTTATACAACACGTTGAACTCTCTTGCAGACTCCATGATGGTGGATTTACGGATCCTACTCCTGACAACGAACCCCGTATTCCAGTTTGGATGTACTGGATGGATGGTCTGGAAGAATATGACATCTTTCCAGACACTAAGTACTCCGGTAAGACACCAATGGACAAATTAAATAACACCACCACTTTTATTTGCCTGGTAAAATAACGAAGGTTTTTCCCCACTTTTTTTAAAAAGGATGCCACCAGGGTTTGTCGGATA
Source organism: Timema podura (assembly GCA_033556935.1). Taxonomy (NCBI): domain Eukaryota; kingdom Metazoa; phylum Arthropoda; class Insecta; order Phasmatodea; family Timematidae; genus Timema; species Timema podura. Next base: position 16,408,260 of record JAVRXN010000011.1, read on the forward strand.
GACATTCCTGGTCCTCTACTTCATTGGCGGATATGTAACCAACTTCGGCCACTCTGTAGTTGTGGTTACTCACACATGATGAAATGAGGTGATGATGATGATTATGTGCTGCCTTTAGAAGTCTTAAAACTAACTTAAGCCTAACTAACCAGACCATGGTGACAATAGGAACGATTCCTCCATGGGAAAAACTTTTATGGGTGCATAACTCGAACGATAGTAAGACGTGGTGCTAAAAAAAAAAGCCTATGTTACCACTGGAAATGGAAAGTAGGACTCTTAGATTAGTAGTCAGGGATGCTTACCCCTATGATGGAAGGCATTTTATAACTACTCCCATTACTAGCTGTTTTACCCTATTTCGCCCCGAGAAATCTGCTTCAAAACTAAATTAAATTAGAACCCTGAATATCCAGCTTCCAATATTGTTATAGTTCCTCCTTGCACAAACCTGAGCTAATTTTGGCAATCCCAAACCCAATAGGCATTCAATAAGTTAACATTCATTTAATCTTTTACAAAATATTACCTAGCCCCACAAACTGAATGCAGAAACGAAAAATGACATTGACCTATTTGTCTAAACACAATAATGAGAAAAGTGAAACAAAGTAATAGACATTGTTATAAAACATGTTGGGAAATAGAGCATCAGATTTCATTAAAATGGATAAATAAAATACTAGACAGTATTAGAGAAACACATGAAATTAAATGAGTATCGTGATTTCCCAAGCTATGTCACCGACTATGTCCAGAAGTTGTTTAATTTTATTTTATATCAATCTGAGAGAGATTATGCTTCGATTTTTAAGGATGCAATCACAACGCTAATGACCATCTTTAGGATAATCTTTAGTTTTTTGTTCGTTTTTATTTAGGTTTTTCATCTACCTCTACGATTTTTTCTTAACTTATGACGTAAAGTAATATTCGTAAGTAAATTATTTTGATCAGTAGATAGTGATATTTTTCAAACATTTTAAATTTGGACTAGAGATCAAATTTTTACTAAAGGTATAAAATTGTGAAATGTTTTAAAAAATGTTTGTAGTGTGATTTAAAAAAAATTATTGTTAGTTCTATGGACCATGGAACCTAGCGCGAATGGGAGAATAACATAAGACTAGAATGTACCTTAAGAATAGGGCGTATGAGGTGGACAGATAAATTACTCAAGATAAACGAGTAATGGGGGACTGATAAACTAGTCAATATAGATAGGGTAATGAGTGACTGATAGACAGTCATATAGTGAAGGGTGTAATATGGACTGATAGAACTAGCTCAATAAAGGAATAGGGTAATGAGTGACGGATAGAACTGCTCAAGTAGGATATGGTGTAATGAGGTGGACTGGATAGAACTAGCTCTATAGATAGGGTGTAATAGTGACGATAGGAACTAGCTAAATAGAAGGTGTATGAAGTGACTGGATAGATTTAGCTCAAAATAGAATAGGCGCGGCAATTAACGTTCCAATTCCTACTGCCATAATGTTAGTAAACTAGGCCTAAAAGGATGACAAAGAATTTCTAAAATTATGTCAATAAGGATGATATCTATCAAGAAAAATATACCTTATCAGGTTTTGCGTTGAAGACCATACGCCTTTAAACCTGTTTTGACTGAGACGGTAATTAAAATAAATTTTGTCACTATTTTTATTAGAAATTTAGTTTACATTAGCATAAGTACCTGGTGATTCCCGGGATAACCATGCAATAAACTGCGTGGCTACCCCTGACAATGATTTTTTGTTTGTTTCAAACAGACAGAAAAAAACTCTTCGTTTTATTTCTTCCGACATAGTTTTTAATAAAACTAAAATGATCTAATAAAACGTTAAAATTCAGCTTTGAGATGCACATGTTTGTGTTCATTAAATGTCAGCTAACTGCGTGAGGTAGATATTGTGCAATGTTCAAGACGGACAGACAGACTCTTGTTTTATTAATATAGATGTAAGGCTATTATTGAAATCTTGGAATGTTTTTATGTGGGAATTATATTAATACAACTGGTCAAATTTAAAATTACTTATTTTAATTATTTAATTTAAAAGAATTAAAAATTTTTTAAAGATTTATTTATTTAAACATTTAATAATTAATATCTTATGTAATACTATTTTAGAACAAAATTAGGTTGTGTCTTACTTAAATAAATTAGAGCTTGTTTATCTTTATTTTATAAGGTATGTATAAGAGTATATTTAAAATGTCCAATTATTGGGTTTATTGACTTACACTATTTTGTAATTCAAAATATGTGGTTCTAAGGTAGGAGATATTAAATTTACAACTGAAATTAACTTTTTATTTACTAAAATTGTCAGTCAGGTAATAATTTCAACTAAAAGACTTAGATGTATATACTCTATAAAACATTCCCAGAATAATGTAACAGGCAGAGCCTAGATATCGTAAATATATCTATTATTATGTATTATTTTAAAAGTCCTGTATTTTTCATTAATATTCTACGTCCTAAGAATAACCTAACTGATGTTCTCAGATATTGAAGTACCGACCATTGACACCGTGCGTAGCTCTTTCATATGGGCAAGTTGTTAGAACTGGACCACCCGTGTTGTGTGTTGGTAATACTGGCACCTGTAAGACAGTCACTGTGGTTTCCTAAGCTAAGTCGAGGGCTCAACAAGAACTTCCTCTGCGAGTTCATGGCTTTCTCCGCTAGAACTTCTGCCAACCAGACGCAGGTAAATGTTCTTTAACATTAAATCCTTATTTTTATATCTTGACCAATGACAATAATAAACCTAGGTATGTATTCAATAATGGTTTAGTATGGCAAAATTTAAACTTAATTGGAGAGTAAACTTTTTTTAAATATTCAAGCACTAACTATTTTAGAACCATTCTAAAAAGGTAAAAACAAATATCCACAACTTAATTTTTTTCTTTAAAAAAATAACTGGCTTTATTAGAGAATATTTGGGATTTAGGTTAGCAGACAATATTGTTTTTGGTTCTCTCTCTCTTATTATTAGTGCTTGAAATCAATCTCGTTCTTTTGAACCATTCGCCTTTCACTTCAATTGGGCGTTACACAGTGACCTTCTTAACTTCATCGTCGCACCCACCACGTTAAAATATATATGACGACCTAGAGCCCTCTGTATGGACATTGTCAAGATAGACATTGCATCTAGGTGAGGGACATTGGATGACGTCATTAAAAACAGGACATACCTTAATAGGACAGAGTGGAGAAGACTCACCAACAATACCAGGGAAAACGGAACTTCAAACCGATTATGATGATGATGATAATAATAACTATAGGCCTCATAAGTATTGGGAGATGACTTAATTGGAAGCTTGAAACAAATTGAAAAAGGTTCATATAAAGGATGTTCAAAGATTTTAAAATATGTGTTTACCAAGTCTGCTTTACCAATGCTTTAAAATATGTGTTTACCAAGTCTGACGTTTATTTATATTAATAAAATTTTGAAATGGATTAATACATTAAAACATAAGATTGGTGACTCAGTAGCCTATCATTAATTAAAAGGGTGCATGATAGACCAACATTTTACAAACAAATTGATTTTAGTGATTTTTTTTACCAAATGTTGTGAAAACAGAACAATCTTATCATAAATTTACTTAGCCCTAAATAATCCATCTTATTTTTAAGCAAACCATTATATTTGATGACTACCAACATAAAGTATTAATTGGAATCATACACGTTATAAATTGGCATGGGCCAAATTAAGTTCCAAATGAAAGATATGATACAATGACCCACTACCAAGATCCCCTACCCCTCCTAACACTCTGAAATATATCTGCACTAATGAAAATTGGTTCAGAAGTGTTTGAGAGCTTAACGAGGTGATACCAATAAGTAAGTTCAAATACAGCCACGCGATGGTAAATATGTGCTTGAGTCCTTTTGACACACTAGGTAAGAAACTCCAAGAAAAAAATTATTATTATTATCGTTTGTGAAGATTCATTCACACTTTCGGCAAAAATAGAAAGCAGAATCTGCCTCAGTGCGCAGCGATTCATATGCTGTATGTTGACCCATGACGCAATGCAACGCTAACTTAAAACAGATGATTATCAACATATTTGATTATTTATATATATTAGATTACTCTTCCAATGGGTGTAATTTTAACGCATGCAATTCAAATTAGAAAGAAAAAAAGAATTAGAAAACTATGGGTGAATCCTAAAGTAATTTTAAGGATGGGTTTGTTTTTACACTCTGTATTATAAACTTATATAATACGATGTAGTTATTTATTATTTCCTTATGTCAGTATCATATTTTGATGAGCCGTTTATTATAATTAATTGTTAGCTCCAGAAGAGAGGGACTAATATTTCCAACCCTCTTAATTTATTTCGGCTGATTGATATAGTCATTGCAGCTGGTGTCTACAATATTGACTTTGATCTAATTTTCTTCAATAAATTGTTTTGAACGAAGACTGCAACGTTTTTCTCTACCCGCTGCAATCTGAATCCCAGCTATTTCCGTACTGAGCTTCAACTCACGCGCGCTCATCCGAAAGGTTAGGCCTGCATCAAACACATTTCCCTACTGAAAGGATCAGCAATTGTGAAACCAGCTAACGCGCTCGTCTGAAAGGGGCCTGAACTCAAAGCGTTCGATCTGTCAACACATGGAGCGAATAAAAATATTGCTTTGGTATAATGTGAGTTTTATGGCGCGATTGAATTGGTTATGCCTTGGTATCGAGTGTTATCGACCAAACGATTCTGATCAAGCTGAAGGGCAAACACGTCTTTTAAGTTGTGTTTCGTAAACAAAGATGATGATTGGTATAGATATAATAGAGCAGCCGCTAGTTGAGTTTAGGTATCCTATATGTATTGAAATTTGATGGAATATGCTCAATTTGACTCTGATTTTAACCGGATTTGTGTTTATTTGATTATTTCTAATTAGATGAGTAAACTTAAGCTTTTATAAAAGGCCTGCAAACACCATGAAGTGTATATGTACGGGCATGTAGACCCATATAAAATCATTCTTTTTTTTCTTTTACTGATAAATTAAGGCCTACTAAATAAAACTACCTAATAGTAATAATAATAATAATAATAAACAATTTATTAAGTTAAGATTTCACGGTGAGGGTAAATAGTGTGGAGGACAATGGGAGCAGTGTCAGACATATTGGAAGGAAACAGCATGCAGGTGCAGGAGAAAAGTTCAACTTGTTCGGAAAATACAAATCTAGCCGTATATTGGCTGTAGAGGAAGTCAAGGCCGTAGCTAGCCCCTATTACCAGAGGCTAGGAAAAATTGTAAACATTAAACACCTTTAGAAGCTTTCTAAAGAGTTTTTTATGATAGCATAACCCCCTAACTGCAAAAGGCTATAAGAAATATTAATATTAAACATCTCTAGAAGCTATCTGAAATGTTTTTTATGGTAACATAACCCCCTAGCTGCCAGAGGCTAGGACAAATTCTAAATATTAAACACCTCTAGAAGCTATCTGAAGAGTTTTGATGGTAACATAACACCCTAGCTTCCAAAGGCTAGAAAAAATTCTAAATATTAAACACCTCTAGAAGCTATCTGAAGAGTTTTGATGGTAACATAACACCCTAGCTTCCAAAGGCTAGAAAAAATTCTAAATATTAAACACCTCTAGAAGCTATCTGAAGTGTTTTTATAGTAACATAACCCCCCCTAACTGTCGAAGGATATGAAAAAAATATATATTTAAACGGTTCTAGAAGCTATCCAAATTTTTTTTTACAGTAACATAACCCCCTAACTTCTGAAGGCAAGAAAAAAGCCAAATATTAAACACCTCTAGAAGCTATCTGAATTGTTATTTATGGTAACATAAACCCCAAACTGCTGAAGGCAATATAAAATATTAATATTGAACAACACTAGAAGCTTTCTGAAGTGCTTTTTATGGTAACACAGTCCCCTAATTTATATTTGTACCTTAATTGTGATATTGTTTGAACCATAAATAAAGCCATGTATATTTTGTTAGTAAAATTTGGGTTGGGGTGGGTTTAACCCTAAACCGTGCACCTGAATACGGCCTTGGAAGAAGTAGTGGATAGTAAGTAGATAGATAAACAGAACAGGATGTGTCTTGTCTGTAAAGGCAGAGGTTAGTGGAGAGATGACCATAACTACCTGTATCCTGGTTACAGAGGAGGGCCTCTATTAACTACTTTAAAGATTTGTATAGTTTTGTACTTAGTCTAATTCATTGTAGCTTGAAAAGAATGTCAGTATTTTATCTTGTTGTAAAATCATCATATATACACCTAAAAAAGTTGTATAGTTTTCACGTCAATGACACAAAAAAACAGTATTTCCCACCACCTTGTAGGGTTTTAAGTTAGCCAACCCTCAACAGCGTTAGTTTAAAGCGACACTAGTGGCCTTTTTTGAGTTAACAGTGCGTGGTTTATCCTAATCAAGATTACTAAGTATGTGCTACTTTTGTGATGTTCGTATTCCATCTTTTTTTATCGTATGACACATATAACCGTTAGGGACATAACATCCAAGTTTGGTCGCCTGTATGTAGACTAAGAGCCGCTCTCTGTTGGTACTGAATGTTGCCCAGGGTACACCACAGGAGGTTGTCTACACGTCGTACCCACAGATGATGGGATGATGGTAACTAATATGATGTTGTGGAGCTGGTGGGAGTCTTCAGCTAACTTATGCCTAGTTAACCAAATCCTGGTGATCCTTGGGAGCATTCTCCTTTAGGGAAGTAAACTCAACATACCAGCAGGTAATCGAACCCTGGACCCATAGGCTCGTAGCCAGGTACACTGACCACTATATCACGGATACGGTTCCCTCTAAATTCGTTCTTGTTCATGTATTTAGTATCCACCTTCATGCAGTGTATTTGTCTGAGCCAGAATAAGTGACGTATGGAACGAACTAACAGTACTACTTGTGGACCTTAAAAACTATATATCCCTTCAAATCAATAATCTTTTTGTTCTACAGTTCTAATAAAGTATGTATTTATTTGTTTCGCACTATATATTTCCAACTCGTATTTCTGGTATGCCCAGGACTTGATTGACTCTAAACTTGACCGACGTCGCAAGGGAGTGTTTGGCCCTCCCCTCCTGAAGAAGTTGGTGTTCTTCATAGACGACCTCAACATGCCAGCCTTGGAGATATATGGTGCACAGCCGCCTATAGAGCTAATCAGGCAGTGGATGGACTTCAAGGGTGAGTTAACTATTCAGGTTGCTTATAGCAACGTTTGAACTATGTGTCAGACTACTTTGAAATGTGTATTGCACTGTTTATATAGCTGTTTACCAGGTTGAAACTCTTTGATATATATGTTATAGGAAAAGTAGATTCTCCAGTAAGAGTCGACTTTACCTAGGCCGAGTTGACTCTTACTGGTCTTTTTAGTAAAAGTTAATTAAAAGCGAAAAGTGATGAATTTCGATCAATATTTACTAGTCAGAGTAGACCGTACCTAGGGAAAGTATACTCTTACTACCTTGAGTTAGTAAAAGTTGGCTTTTTGCAAGGAAATGGTCTACTACCTAATAAAAAGCAAATAAAAAAGCAAAACCTTTATGATACAAAGAGAGATATAAATATTTATTATTTATTACAGCAAGGTAAAGATTTGTGACATTGAGTTGCAGAGCTAACCCAACCCAACCTAACCTAACCTAACCTAACCTAACCTAACCTAACCTAGAAAACAACTGTAAACAAATAGAGCTGGGATATTCAAAACAAAGATGTGCGCGCAAAGTCGCATGTGGAGAGCAACATCGCGGAATCAACTTTTACTAAACCACAGCAGGCATAGTTAACTCTTCCTAGGAAAAGTTGATCTGTTTATTCTCTATCAACTTTTACTGATACTTTTAGTAAGAGTTGACTTTACCTAGGCCAAGTCAACTCTCCCTAACAATCTACTTTTCCTGTGACATATACAACCCCAAGATGATTATTATTATATTATTATTTAGCACCACGTCTTACTACCCGTTCGGGTTATACGCTTAAGTAATAATTACGCTAATAGAATAGGAATTGGGAAGGTTGAATTTAGAGGAAGTGAACCGCATTTCCGTGGAGGGATAGTGGAAAACCATTTAGGAAAAACCACCCCCAGTTCACCCGACCGAGATTCGAACCTCGATCTCCCCGTCCTCGGCAGTCAAGCTCAACACGACTAGCGCGTTAGCCAACTACGCCACCGAGGCGGGTCCCACACAACCCCAAGACTTCGCGACTTTCTTAGTAGGAAATATCCTTATGTCCATGTGTTTTGAGTCAAGGAAAATATTGTTGGAGGATTAATTACAATAAAAAGACTAGTTTGTGATTAAGATTTACTTAAAATATACTAAATTTATATAACTTATTGCCTATGCGATAGTTGAAACTTGTAGTTATACTTGGTGCTAAAAAATTACCATGAAATTAAAATACTTTTTTTGGTGCAATATTTTGAATTTAACTATAAATTCCTTCATATTTGCTCACAAAGCTTTCTTTTAAACACTCTCATGTAGTAAATAAATATTAGTTTCTAAAAGTACGTTTAGCGTTTGAATACTATCTTAAATATAATATATAGGTCTACATCATACGTTGAATTAGGACTACTTTTGTTTATTTTATTTTTTCACCGTGTCTCACCATCCGTTCTTATGTGTTTTAAAGATAAAGAAGGTGAATTTAGATTAAGTGTTCCGTCATTTGCGTAAGGGAAAGTGAAAAACTATTTAGGTAAATTTTCCTCAGTATATTCAGCTAATATTTTAATCCCAGCCTTCCCATCACAACAAACCAGAGCAGATTAGCGTATCCACCGATGACAGCTGTTTTATTATATATATATATATAATATATATATATATAATAATTAAGAGAGCAACATAAAGGTTTTAATAATTTCACTATTCCAAATGATTATAAGGGCCAGTGAAATACTCAAATCCATATTATTTTTTATTAATTTATATAAATAAAAACTCATACAAGAAATTATTTCAGGTGACATGAAAATATAATACTGTATTAGATAGCTCTAAATGGCTTTCATTATACCAAATTATAAACCCACTAGAATTAAATCATAGTAGTCGGTTATAATAACCTTCTTAACCCGAGAAAAGTCTTTTTGTCTGTTTGTCCGTCCGTATTTATATCCGTTCACGTGTAGGCCTATGTATCTCTGCTTAGAGCCGAAACAATTTTACTGATTGGACTACAACTTGGTTTCTTGGATTTTCGTAAGGTTTCCCCCCCCCCTCCAGGATTTTTTTGACTAAGATGTCTTTCCCAAAAATTAATAGTAGTTTACTCAAGAACAAAAATAGCTTAAATTAATTTTTTCCGAATACATTTTAACGATTTTGGATGAAATTGGTATTTAGTCACAGTTTAGTCAACAAAATGGAAATTCTCATTTTCCCATGAAAATCACTTTGATCCTACTTTACATGAGCAGAAATCTCTAATTTTTTTATATCTCTGCAAATATTTGGGATATGAGTTTTTTTAAAGGTTTTTGTACTATTAAAATTAAAAATAATTTTAGAAAACATTTTGACCATCGTACTGAGGCAACGTTAAATAAATAATACTTGAAAATAACTAGAATTAAAAGAACAAATGTTTAGTAAAATGAATGGACAAGATAATTAAATAAATATTAAAACTAAGAACAATTCAAAGTTGAAATCATAAACACCGAATTGCCCTTATTATTATAAAAGTAAATAGTCAAAACTTAATAAAATATTTGTAAAGTTTAAAAAGTTATAAAATGCATGTAACATTTAAGAATAATGAAATCATTGGTCTTTATAAATGTCAATGAAAATTTTTGAAAGATAAATAGTTACTTTGTCCACCGTGCCTTCATGTACACATTTCATTGAGGGAAGATCTTTCAGCAATTCAAGGCATCATCATACTTGCTCTTGAATTCTTAAGACTCGATGATTTTATTTGTCACACATTCATCTACACATATGTCTTACATGGCCTACCCCTTCCTTTTAATCCACACACTCTACCTTCATATATTTGCTTCGTCACTCGACCCACACTCATGCTCTCAACATTTCTTAACCAACGTAAGGTGCTTCTTTCACATTTATCTGTTGGATTCCCCTTTCACACCGTACTTCTTTAGCACCTACTAACTCCATCCATACGAGTTTTTCAACACAGATTTCTTAGATATCTCATTACAGCCGCATTCTCCTTTCTCTTATGTTTCTACTGACATACTGACGCTTCACATCCATATAATTTAATTTAATTTTAGTACCGCGTCTTACTACCCGTTCGGGTTATACGCTTAAGTACTAATTACACTAATGGATTAGGAATTGGGAAGGTTGAATTTAGAGGAAGTGAACCCGCATTTGCGTGGAGGGAGAGTGGAAAACCATTTAGGAAAAACTACCCCCAGTTCACCTGACCGAGATTCGAATCTCGATCTCCCCGTCCTCGGTGGTCTGACTCAACACGACTGGCGCGTTAGCTAACTACGCCACCGAGGCGGGTCACATCCATATAACAACGTTGGAACTTACATGTTTTATATAGGCTACTGCAAACTTTGCCTCTTTAGAAATTGTTATAAATTTTATTTAATCAGAACAGATCCTAAAGAAAATTAGATATATATATATATATATATAATAATAATTTTTGAAATGAAAACACAGTTAAGAGTAGTTTTGTTGAGAGAAAAACCTTTTTTTCTCAAAGTGGTTTCGATATATGATTCACCTTAAGGAAAAAACATTTCATAACACATGATCGAGATTAAATCCATGTCATGTATTTCCTGAAAAAAATAACGATTTTTTAAAATCTAATAAGTATACTCATAGACGCAGGTCAATGTTGTGAAGGTCATGAGCTAATTAATATTATCATGTATAAATGATTTAATATTAAGATTGTGTTTTTTCCTATCCATCTGAAAATATTTTAATAAGCATAGAAGTAGAAGGGCTTTTATGTCTCCTAAATATTGAAAAGAAGTAGTGAACGCTTTGGTTAGCTCAAAAGAGTTATCAAACTTCAATAAGAACAATATAAAGCTAAATGTCTGCTAATAATGTAATAACATACAAGAGCACATAAAGCTATAAGTGTGTTAGCAACTCACTATCATACAAGAACACAACAAAGATAAGAGTGTGTTAGAAACTCACTATTATACAGTAGCACTGTACAGCTAAAAGTGTGTTCGTAGCTCACTAGCATACAGGAGCAATACACATCTAACAGTGTGCTAGCAACTCACTATTATACAGTAGCACTACACATCTAATAGTGTGCTAGCAACTCACTACTATACAGTAGCACTACACATCTAATAGTGTGCTAGCAACTCACTATTATACAGGAGCAATACACATCTAATATTGTGCTAGCAGCTCACTACTATTTAGTAGCACTACACATCTAACAGTGTGCTAGCAACTCGCTATTATACAGTAGCACTACACATCTAATAGTGTGCTACTATTATACAGTAGCACTACACATCTAACAGTGTGCTAGCAACTCGCTATTATACAGTAGCACTACACATCTAATAGTGTGCTAGCAACTCACTATTATACAGTAGCACTACACATCTAACAGTGTGCTAGCAACTCACTACTATACAGGAGCAATACACATCTAACAGTGTGCTAGCAACTCACTATTATAAAGTAGCACTACACATCTAAGAGTGTGCTAGCAACTCACTACTATACAGTAGCACTACACATCTAATAGTGTGCCAGCAACTCGCTATTATACAGTAGCACTACACACCTAACAGTGTGGTAGCAACTCGCTATTATACAGTAGCACTACACATCTAACAGTGTGCTAGCAACTCACTACTATACAGTATCACTACACATCTAATAGTGTGCTAGCAACTCACTATTATACAGGAGCAATACACATCTAATAGTGTGCTAGCAGCTCACTACTATTTAGTAGCACTACACATCTATCAGTGTGCTAGCAACTCGCTATTATACAGTGGCACTACAGATCTAATAGTGTGCTAGCAACTCACTATTATACAGTAGCACTACACATCTAATAGTGTGCTAGCAACACACTATTATACAGTAGCACTACACATTTAATAGTGTGCTAGCAACTCACTATTATACAGTATCACTACACATCTAATAGTGTGCTAGTAACTCACTATTATACAGTGGCACTACACATCTAATAGTGTGCTAGCAACTCACTATTATACAGTAGCACTACACATCTAATAGTGTTCTAGCAACTCACTATTATACAGTATCACTACACATCTAATAGTGTGCTAGTAACTCACTATTATACAGTGGCACTACACATCTAATAGTGTGCTAGCAACTCGCTATTATACAGTAGCACTACACATCTAATAGTGTGCTAGCAACTCACTATTATACAGTAGCACTACACATCTAATAGTGTGCTAGCAACTCACTACTATACAGTATCACTACACATCTAGTAGTGTGCTAGCAACTCGCTATTATACATTAGTACTACACATCTAATAGTGTGCTAGCAACTCACTATTATACAGTAGCACTACACATCTAATAGTGTGCTAGCAACTCACTATTATACAGTAGCACTACACATCTAATAGTGTGCTAGCAGCTCACTATTATACAGTAGCACTACACATCTAATAGTGTGCTATCAACTCACTATTATACAGTAGCACTACACATCTAATAGTGTGCTAGCAACTCACTATTATACAGTATCACTACACATCTAATAGTTTGCTAGCAACTCACTATTATACAGTATCACTACACATCTAATAGTGTGCTAGCAACTCACTATTATACAGTAGCACTACACATCTAACAGTGTGCTAGCAACTCGCTATTATACAGTAGCACTACACATCTAATAGTGTGCTAGCAACTCGCTATTATACATTAGTACTACACATCTAATAGTGTGCTAGCAACTCACTACTATACAGTATCACTACACATCTAATAGTGTGCTAGCAACTCACTATTATACAGTAGCACTACACATATAATAGTGTGCTAGCAACTCACTACTATACAGTAGCACTACACATCTAGTAGTGTGCTAGCAACTCGCTATTATACATTAGTACTACACATCTAATAGTGTGCTAGCAACTCACTATTATACATTAGCACTACACATCTAATAGTGTGCTAGCAACTCACTACTATACAGTAGCACTACAATACATCTAACAGTGTGTTATCACACAATAACAAACAGGAGCATTACACAGCTAACAGTGTGTGGGCTACACAATAACAAACAGGAGCATTACACAGCTAGCATTTTGTTAGCAATTCACTATCATATGGTGGTTTGTTGTAATGGGATTTCTTCAGTAAAAAATTGCCAAAAAATTAACTTTTTCTGCCATTTTAGCTATTAATAGAACAAATATTTCATGTGCACGTTTCTCACACTTTCTCTAATTGATGTTAGAAATGAAATAGTGGATCTTTACTAAGTTGGTGATCAATATATAAATCAGATAAATTTATTTAAATGTGTGTACCCTACTCTTGACCTTGCATAGCGTCTAATATTAGCGGATGAATACATATTAGCTAGTGGTTAGAATTAAACATACTTTTAAGCTGTTTCAAACAATGAATTAACAAAACCATTTGTTCCTGAGGAATAACTGACAAAGTTATCAGTACTAGGTGCCAAGCCCAGATTGTACACTTGGCTGGCCTATTTTATATCAAATGTACGGGTGGAAGTGTGTATCATATAATAATGTTAATTCTTTTTAATCTACTCTCAGCATTACAAAATAGAGTTACTAAAAATAATAGTTCAACTAAGAATTTATAATCGAACCGGTAGAAACAAGCTCATGAACTGGAACTGATCTGTAGAACACCGGTCACAATAATTTGGTCTAAAACTCCTTATCATGTTTGGAGTTATTTTGCGTTACACTTATGTAACGCAAGGTAGTATTTATGACATTTCGGGGTCTTACCAAAGACGAATTTTGGGGCCTCGTGATGTGGAAGATGAAACTAAATATCTAACATCTCTGTCAATATTATGGTATCATGAAACATATGAGGACTAACAAATTTTAGTCACAGTTAGTTTTTTACCATATATATATATAATATATATATATTTTAAACTGTTCTACATATGATTAAGTGCTACAAAGATCCCTGTAGTTTTGCGATTCATTCATTACGACAGTTAGAGTGAAAGACTACCCATCTCAGGTGACAAGCACTAAACAAGCCCGAAATAATGGGCCGGAAGTTCCTCCCCAAAGTCAGAGTGGTAACTACACGTCCTAGATAACGAGAAACACATAGATACAAAGCACGTGACTCAAACTCCTGACCCTATAAGTTTACGCCATTGTAGCCTTAACTCAATTTTTGCTCAAATAAATTTGAAAACCTGTTTTAAATAAGTAGTTTTAAAATCTTCGATCATTATAGGTGACCCTTTTTACAATTTAGCATTATTTAAGACAGTAAAATATGATGAAATTTTTTAAATGTAGCCTCAGCCCTTCTGCCATACTGAAGGCTAATGATACGTCTGCCCGAGAGGGATGAGTATTTCTTGATTTATGAGCGAAAGGGCAATTTATGTTTCTCAGGGACTTGACACTGCCCCAGTATACGGCAGAAATAAGATAGGGGTGTGTCTCCTTGTGTGAGAGTAGAGGATTGTCGTTGAGAGAGAATGGTGGATTAGAGAGACTGGTTGATTAGAGAGACTGACGGATTAGAGAGGCTGGTTGATTAGAGAGACTGTTTGATTAGAGAGACTGGCGGACTAGAAAGACTGTTTCATTAGAGAGATTGGCGGATTATAGAGACTGGTGGATTAGAGAGACTGACGGATTAGAGAGGCTGGTGGATTAGAAAGACTGGTTGATTAGAGAGACTGGTGGATTAGAGAGGCTGGTGGATTAGAGAGGCTGGTGGATTAGAGAGGCTGGTTGATTAGAGAGACTGGCGGATTAGAAAGACTGGCGGATTATAGAGACTTGTGAATTAGAGAGACTGGTGGATTAGAGAGACTGGTGGAATAGAGAGATTGGTGGATTAGAGAGACTGGCGGATTAAATAGAGTTGTGGATTATAGATACTGGTGGATTAGAGAGGCGGGTTGATTAGAGAAACTGGTGATTAGAGAGGCTGGTTGATTAAAGAGGCTGGTTGATTAGAGAGACTGACGGATTAGAGAGACTGACGGATTAGAGAGGTTGGTTGATTAGAGAGACTGTTTGATTAGAGAGACTGGCGTACTAGAAAGACTGTTTTATTAGAGAGTTTGCGGATTTTAGAGACTTGTGAATTAGAGAGGCTGGTTTATTAGAGAGACTGGTTGATTAGAGAGACTGACGGATTAGAGAGGCTGGTTGATTAGAGAGACTGTTTGATTAGAAAGACTGGCGGACTAGAAAGACTGTTTTATTAGAGAGATTGGGGGATTCTAGAGACTTGTGAATTAGAGAGGCTGGTTTATTAGAGAGACTGGAGGATTAGAGAGACTGGTGGATTAGAAAGGCTGGTTGATTAGAGAGGCTGGTTGATTAGAAAGAATGTTTGATTAGAGAGACTGGCGGATTAGAAAGACTGCTGGAATAGAGAGGCTGGTTGATTAGAGAGACTGGCGGATTAGAGAGACTTGAGGATTAGAGAGACTGGTGGATTAGAGAGACTGGCGGATTAAATAGAGTTGTGGATTATAGATACTGGTGGATTAAAGAGTCGGGTTGATTAGATAGACTGGTGATTAGAGAGGCTGTTTGATTAGAGAGGCTGGTTGATTAGAGAGACTGTTTGTTTGATTAGAGAGACTGACAGATTAGAGATACTTGTGGATTAGAGATACTTGTGGATTAGAGAGACTGGTGGATTAGAGAGGCTGGTTGATTAGAGAGACTTGTTTATTATAGGGCTGGTTGATTATAGAAACTGATTGATTAGAGAGGCTGCTTGATTAGAGAGACTGGTGGATTAGAGAGACTGGTTGATTAGAGGGACTGGCGGATTAGAGAGACTGATGGATTAGAGAGGCTGGTTGATTAGAAAGACTGGCGGATTAGAGAGACTGATGGATTAGAGAGGCTGGTGGAATAGAGAGTCTGGTTGATTAGAGAGACTGGAGGATTATAGATACTTGTGTATTAGAGGGACTGGTGGATTAGAAAGGCTGGTTGATTAGAGAGACTGGTGATTAGAGAGACTTGGGGTTAGAGATACTGGCGGATTAGAGAGATTTGTGGATTAGAGAAACTTGTGGATTAGATAGGTTGGTTGATGATAGAAACTGGTTGATTAGAGAGGCTGCTTGATTAGAGAGACTGGTGGATTAGAGAGGCTGATTGATTAGAGAGACTCGTCAATTAGAGAGGCAGGTTGTATTAGAGATACTGGATGATTAGAGAGGTTGGTTGATTAGAGAGACTGGTTGATTAGAGAGGCAGGTTGATTAGAGAAGACTGGTGGATTAGAGTGACTGTAGGATTAGAGAGACTGGTTGATTGAGAGACTGGTTGATTAGAGAGGCTGGTAGATTAGAGAGGCTGGTTGATTAGAGAGACTCGTTAATTAGAGAGGCAGGTTGATTAGAGAGACTGGTGGATTAGAGAAACTGGTGGATTAGATAGGTTGGTTGATGATAGAAACTGGTTGATTAGAGAGACTGGTGGTTAGAGAGACTGGTTGATTAGAGAGACTCGTTAATTAGAGAAGCAGGTTGATTAGAGAGACTGGTGGATTAGAGATACTGGTTGATTAGAGAGACTGGTGGATTAGAGAGACTGGTTGATTAGAGAGGCAGGTTGATTAGAGAGACTGGTGGATTAGAGAGACTGGTGGATTAGAGAGACTGGTGGATTAGAGAGACTGGTTGATTAGAGAGACTGGTTGATTAGAGAGGCTGGTTGATTAGAGAGACTCGTTAATTAGAGAGGCAGGTTGATTAGAGAGACTGGTGGATTAGAGAGACTGGTTGATTAGAGAGACTGGTTGATTAGAAAGGCAGGTTGATTAGAGAGACTGGTGGATTAGAGAGACTGGTTGATTTGAGAGACTGGTTGATTAGAGAGGCTGGTTGATTAGAGAGACTGGTGGATTAGAGAGACTGGTGGATTAGAGAGACTGGTTGATTAGAGAGACTGGTTGATTAGAGAGGCTGGTTGATTAGAGAGGCTGGTTGATTAGAGAGACAGGTGGATTAGAGAGGCAGGTTGATTAGAGAGGCTGGTTGATTAGAGAGACTCGTTGATTAGAGAGGCGGGTTGACTAGAGAGACTGGTGATTAGAGAGACTGGTTGATTAGATAGGCTGGTTGATTAGAGAGTCTGGTTGATTAGAGAGACTGGTGGATTAGAGAGACTGGTTGATTAGAGAGGCTGGTTGATTAGAGAGACTGGTTGATTAGAGAGGCAGGTTGATTAGAGAGACTGGTGGATTAGAGAGACTGGTGGATTAGAGAGACTGGTGGATTAGAGAGGCTGGTTGATTAGAGAGGCTGGTTGATTAGAGAGGCAGGTTGATTAGAGAGACTGGCAAATGATAGAAACTTGTGGATTTGAGAGACTGGTTGATTAGAGAAAGACATGCACATTCACTCGAGGAGCTCTGCTCTTGATCCCATCAGGGTGTTTGTGAGGGTTTCTATCTTCACTTGAGTTAAAATTAAATTAAATTAAGCTGTATCCTATGTTTGAGCAGGTCAAAGTGGCCACTTAGTACTTAAAAATAAAAATAATTACTTTAACTTTTAATAGACTACATTTACCCTAAATACTCAATTATCAAAATCACACTTAATTATTTTGTGTTTTACGATAAACCTTTTACTATAAAACCATTTTATGTATTTAAAATTTCATCAAGTAAGCAACTCTCCCTTCATTCCCCTTCGTACAATTGTTATATGTTATTAAAAAGGATACGCTGGTTAAATATGATATATATTTTCTAATACTTTAAAAACATATTAACTTGACAAAAATAATATATGATACCAATTTGAACGCTATATGCTACGTATATTCAGTTATTATCATCATCATCATCATCATCATCATCATCGTCAACAACTGTTTCCAGCCTGTGGCCGGGTCAGTTTAGTAAAGTGACTTGATTTTCCTCTTGACTTCCATCATTCTTCCCCTTTTAATTGATTCTATTATTTTCCTCTCACTTACACTGTTTCTGCTATCTGCTCCTTCCATCTCTTTCTTGGCATCCATTGCGGTCTTTTCCCCACATACTTGATTTCCATAATTTTATTTGGCATCCTCTCTTTTTCCATCCTCATTACATGCCCATATCATCTCAGTCTTGCTTCCTCTACTATCCTATGTACTCCCTCCCTGTACCCCCACTCTTTACTAGATAACTTCATTCATTCCCATGGCCTCCACTTTCCTAGTCTCTCTTACATTCACTGTCCATGTTTCTGCTGCATATGTGACAATAGGTACAAAGTACGCCCTGTACAACACTTCCTTACACTCCAAGGGGACTTCCCTTCTCCATAGCAGGTCTCTTAAGCACCTTTATAACAACTCTCCCTTCTGTCCTTCTCTCATTAAATCCTCTCAACTTCCACCGTTCACCTCAATCACGCTTCTAAGATATGTTGTTACATTCTGTACTTTTCTCAGTTCTACTCCATCCAAACCCGCCTTGGTGGCGTAGTTGGCTAACGCGCTAGTCGTGTTTAGCTCGACCGCTGAGGACGGAGAGATCGAGGTTCGAATCTTGGTCGGGTTAACTGGGGTGGTTTTTCCTAAATGGTTTTCCACTCTCCTTCCACGCAAATGCGGGTTCACTTCCTCTAAATTCAACCCTCCCTATTCCTAATCCATTAGCGTAATTAGTACTTGAGCGTATAACCCGAACGGTTAGTAAGACACGATGCTAAATATTATTATTATTATTATTATTATTATTATTATTATTATTATTATTATTATTATTATTATTACTCCATCCAACTTTCAATCTTTACTATCCCTTATCCTCTCCTTTATCTTTACCATCAATCCACACTTTGCAATGCTAAATTACATCCCACACTCTTTCACTTCATCGTTCCATTCGTGTAGTTGTTTCTGTACTTCCTCTTCCTTCTCCCCCCATACCATCAAGTCATCAGCAAACATTATGGCTTTCATTTTTTCCTCCCCGAGCCTTCCTACCACGTTGTTCATGACAATTTCCATTATCATTACAAATAATATTGGTAAGAGGAATCTCCCCTGCTTCACTCCATATTTTATTTGGAACCACTCCGTACTACCAATCTCTGTCTTAACACAACTCCTGTTATCCTAATACGTGCTTTTCACTGTCATTACAACTCCTTTTTCCACTTCGGCCTCCTCCGTCACTTTCCAAACTTTGTTTCTATCCACGCTATCACATGCCTTCTTCATAACCATAAATACCATTACCAAGTCTTTCCCAATCTTTCTACTGGCTGTCGTATGGTAAAGAGCAAGTCTATTGTACACCGCTGTTCCTTAAATTGGTGCTGTTCCTTTCTCCTCCTTCCTTAAAATTTGTTTCTTATTCTCTTTCCAGTATCTTCTTGAATATTTTTGTACAGTGGCTCATCAGCGTTATCCTCCTATAATGTGTATACCTCTTCCTGTTTCCTTTCAGTTGTTCTAAAGAACCTAATGTATTTATAATAAATGCACTGCCTTTTCCCTCGACCAGCGCTAAAACTAATATAGTGTGCAAGGATAGGGAAGCGTGGATAAAGTAAGTGAGGATGAATAAGTTCGGAGTTGTTTTATAGTTATATTCACAGTTTCCTGCGTACCCAGTGAGGCTGACCACACATCAAATGCAGCATTTTGTTTCGCGAAAATAAATTTTTAACTGCGCATGCACCAGGCCCCGAATAGCATGTAGATTTTCGGCCATGTTATTATTTAAATTATTTTGAAAAACTGAGTTCCACTACCAAGATATTAATGGCCCGTTTTTTTATTTATTGGTTGAATCAGACATTCTTTTTCTGGTTGAACGTCAAAAAGCTGTAAGAATTGCTATAAAAGAATGCCTACGTCTGATTCCTCATTAGCTATGTCACCCAAATGCACAGATTCACTTTTTTTTAAAAGAACCAATAAAACATTGCACTCAACACTTTGATGGTTCACTTAAAAATGGCGGGAAATCGAACATTAATAACTTGTTGTGAGTCAAAATAACTCAGACATCTCTACATCAAATGTAACGGGATGCAACATTTCGCCTCGAAACAAATTGTCGCGAGTCATATGTTGCATTTGGTATGTGGCAAAACTAAGGGAACGGTTTAATTAGGTATGTATGAATTAATTATTTAAATAAGAGAAAATAAACATATTTAATTTTGAATACATTTAATTTGAACCAAGCAGACCTAGGGAGGAATAAAAAAAAATTGGAGAAAATACCTTAAGAAAATACATCTCTTTACCAATGCTACCCACTAAGCTGTACGCATACATAAACTAATAAGGTATATAGGAGTAAGGTATCGATAACAATAAATGAACCCAAATTTGCAGGCAGGCTGAGTGGCAAACAATTTATAAAGACTATCTAAGTACACTCAGCTGTTATTTAAGATTAGATAGCACTTTCCCCATCAAACCAGATTAGATGAAACTAGCGTAATGGGGCGCGTGCGTATTTGTGCAGGTAGCAATTCAAGTGATCAAAATTTTAGGAAAGGATCAATCAGAGCCTATATTAGAAATATGCCTATAAATGAAATATAACAATTTAAATTAAATTTTATCCAAATCTTGAACACTATTAAACACACTTGTTTTCAAAAAGCACTTTTTCCATCAAATTTAATTAAAAATAGGAAAGGGGATTGTTCAATAAAATAGTTTTAAATTATCTTGCCTAAAAAAAAATACGCAAGCTAAATACAGATATTAATATGAATGATTTTAAGGCTCTTCACCCTGTCGAGTTTAAGTCTAAAACCTATTTTGTGGGACGGTGGGTGGGAGGGTGAAAGGCGTGGCGTGGCTTCACAATCGACCAAAGTATCCTTCCGCGCCAACAAGAACAGATGGATAACGGAAAGCGTAGATGGTGCTAGCTACCAGACAGGTCTTGCGGAAAAATCATACGTTTGTAAATATCAGTTTTCTTGAGAGTTAGTGAAATGTTTACAGTTATATTTTCAACACCTCTTCTAAGATAGTGTATCAATATTTATTAGTTGTTATATTTTCTTATTTTTCGTCATGTAGCCGGCAGTTTTCTATTAAATAATTTCAATTATATCGATATTTGATCACTGTTAAAATTATAGAGAAGGTGTGTATATATATATATATATATATATATATATATATAAAGTATAACTTAATCAACATGCTTCTATTCTTGAACAAATCGTTTCTGAAAATAAAATTGCAAAACAGTAAAAATTCTTGAAGATAACCGTTTGTTCCCATGGCTTTGCATTTCCGCGCCAAATGAAAAGGACCAACCACCTTAAATAATTCTGTTATTTAAAAAAACTAGTACTCGTCTCTGAGGCGTGATAACTAGCGTGCTAGTTTCATGTTGAGCTAGACTGCCAAGGACGGGAGATCGAGGTTCGTATCTTGGTCGGGTGAACTGGGGGTGGTTTTTCCTGAATGGTATTCCACTCTCCCTCCACGCAAATGTGGGTTCACTTCCTCTAAATTCAACCTTCTTGACTCATTAGAGTAATTAGTACATAGGCGTACACCCCGAAAGGGTAGTAAGACGCGGTGCTAGGTAAAAAATTAAAAATATAGTATATTATTATAATATTATTCTTCTGCCATGTTTGACTGTCTAATCTTTAAAAGAGGATCGATTAAGCTTACTAACGATATAATATTATGTTCGTAGCTTAATCTTGGAAAATATATGCACGGATTTATAGTATTTCTTGAGAATATATAGTAATTATAGCTTCCTATTACGAGGACCAAACCTTTCAAAATCTGTGATGAAGAAATATAATTAATAATATTAACTATAAAAATTACTGTCGAACTTCAATAATTGTGACTTAAATATGTTTACAATATATTTCCTAATAAAGATACACGATGTAAAATTAAATGTAGAATTATAAGCCTCAATTTAAAAAATAGGAATCAAAAGATTCATAAATTTAGGATTCCTTAAAACAGGCTTGTTAAATACGTTAATCATTGCAGAGATTACTTCAATTATAGAATGTTGGAAATATGCAACATCATTATATTATTTTACTATCTCTCTTTATCTCTTAATATGCGTGTATATATATAATTATTATTAATATTAGCACCGTTCGGGTTATACGCACTTACGCTAATGTGTAATGGTAGGGTGATTGTGAGATGAAATGGAGGACCTACAGTTTAACGTGGGATTCGAACCACGGTGGAAGCCTGGCACTCCTCACATTCACAAGTTGTGATTAATACACGTCCTGTCAAAGGTGAAGAAAGGGCTTGGCAATCAGATAAATCTGGGCTGGGGGCGAGAATTGAACCCCAGATCCCCAGCACAGAAGTATGACACCTTACCCCTAGACTGGCAGGTCACCCTACATTATATATATATATACATGTTTATTAGATGTAGGATCCACTTCAGCGGTTGACACGAGACACACAAACAATTTAAAAATTTCATATAAGTATGTGTGCCATTCGGCCTTGTTTCCAAACTGGTTTCCGAACTACAATTTGTACTCCAGAAATGTGATTCTGATTAGCTTTATAGTAAGTGTTGATAAAGTTCACCTTCAGCCTGAATGTAAACATTGCGATGCAGACAGTTTTTGGAAGAGTGCCGCATTCTATAACACAGTGGTTCCCAACCTTAGGATCCCCACGGCCCGCCTGGTCTTTAGTATGTTTTGCTAAGGCCCACTAACTTGAAGGTATTAAAAAAATAACGAATTAGGAAATAGCATGATAAAGATTTTAAAAATCATGGATAATGTAATAGCATGAAAAAGGAAACATGATTAATTATTAGTATGCTAACTACAAATAATTATAATAAATCTCATTATCAAGTGCTGATTTGATATTATTTAATTAAATTATTAAACTTAATGCAAACAATTTTTCTTTACACGAAATAAAACTATTCGTAATAGAAGAACATATATTAATAATAAGAATATTACAACTAACAAACAATATGGATACAATGTTAAGTAAGAAAGAAGATTTCATAAAAAATTAATGTGTTTAAAAGGTCATTGACCTTAACAAGTTGATGCCAGTTAAAAATAACTTAATGGGACTTTGGTTGTTCTTTTTATTTTACCAATTTTTCAAGTCTTGGTACAAGTTTGTTGACAGCTAAGCGCTAACAGTTTTTCAGTTGTAGCCGATTACGTTGTTTTGTCTTAAGCAGTGTCATTGCGGTAAAAGTTGTTTCACACAAATAAGAGGACGAAAAACCAATCAAAAAATTCACCGCTCGCTCACACAATTTTGGGTAGTTTGGCTTTATTTTTATCCAAAATTGAGACGTACTCGTAGTCGTCAACAGAAGTTCTAGCTTCTTGTTGGATGATAACTCTAGGTGCTCTAGTTTTTCTTCATAATATGGAAGAGAGTCTACCTGTAGTAGAAAAGGGTTTACAACCCACATGTTTTGTTTCCAAGGATCACTTTCGGGAGGATAATACAGATCACACGCTTCCAAAAGGGCATCGAGATGGTTCGAGATTATGTTTGAAACCACTTTTGATTCATTGCTTGATTCCACAGATTCCCTAACAGAATCTGACACTGCCTCAAGCATTTCAAAACTCCCTTTTGCAACCATGTATCACCATAATATAATTTTCTTCTTGAATGCTTCAACCTTGTTGTATGCTGTGGAAAGGGTTGTCATCTGTCCTTGAAGACTTAAATTGAGCTCATTTATTTTAAAAAATATCACTAAGGTATGCAAGCTTTGCGATCCAGGCTGTACACTGTAAACATTTGACAAGCTCTGATTTCTTTTCCCTCAAAAACCATTTTTCTTCTTCTCTTAATTCAAATAATCTTTTAAGTACTTTTCCTCGTGAAAACCGTCTCACCTCTGCATGGTAAATCAGATGCTGGTGATCTGGCCCCATTTCTTCACAAAGAACTGCAAACATTCTCGTGTGTACAGCACTGTTTCTAGTAAAGTTCACAATTTTTATTGACTGGGTTAGAATTTCATTTAGCTATTGTTATAATGTTTTCGCTGCCAAATGTTCCCTATGAATAACACAATGTGTCACTATTATGTCGTCACCAGAGTCTTGTTTTACTTTTGCTGCTACACCAGAATGCTGCCCAGTAATACAAGCAGTTCCATCAGTACAAAGACCAGTGCAGTTTTACCGGTCCAATCCATAGTTTTTAATGTAGGAATCTATTGCTTTCAAAACCTCATCACTCATAGTTTGAGTTGGCAATTCAGAAACACACAAGATATCCTCTTTCATGTTAACAGCACTAATCAATATAGCTTACTTAGGAAACTTGTATACTATATTTTTATATCAGTAGATTCATCCATTTGTAATTCAAACCACTTTGACATTTTTACCTGCTCAATAAGTTGATCCTCATTGTCCTCTGCCATATCAGCTATACGCCGTTCAATCGTGTTGTTTGCAAAGAGATATTTTCCCCTTCAATTACAACTGCGGGACCCAATACTCCGCTACACAACAAAATTAGACATGGCTTAATAAGATCCTCACCTATGTTGTAAGGTTTCTTACATTTAGCAACTTGAAGGGCAACAAGATAAGAATATGATATTAAAACTTTGTCGGAAGTAGACCTGCGAACAAGAATATCATTTTTACCTTTAAGGACATCTCTTTTCCGCATAAATAAATCAATGGGCTTACATGCCAGTTCAGAATAGTTTGTATTTAAATGTCAAAGAATTTTTGATGGCTTCATTGATTCATTGCCCAGAATGGCAGCACATGCAACGCACTGAGGTTTTGGTAGTTGGTTCGTACCCAGACACAATATGAAGCCGTATTGTAAGTAGCTTTCGTTATACTTCCGTGTGGATGCACTCTTTTTCAAATCGAGATTTACTTCAACTTCTGTTTTTTTATGTGGGATGACAAGTGGCGGGTTACAACAAGTATTTTGGATTATTTCAACATTATCTGGATAATATTGACTTCGTACAAGTTCGAACTTACCCGTATTGTATATATATATATATATATATATATATATATATATATATATATATATAATATTTTCATTTAAAGCTAACCCAATTTTAAAAACGTTTTCCGTTATTTTTTTGACAAACTGTCGCTAATTTTAAAGTTATTTTTTTCAATAAAGTCAAATGTTGAGCAAAGCTACAACTTTGTATTTCTATGTGAACATCCTTTGGATTCCAATGTTCATAGTACTAACCTTGGTCGAGAACTTTAGAACTGTATACTTTCTAGACCATATTTAACGACTTCTGAGCTCAAATTTAATAGGATAGCCACTCAGTTCTCACGTCATGATCAATTAGGAAGTCTTATGTGCGTAAACGTTGTTTAACCCGAAAGATAGCATTCCTCCCTTGACTCGTTACAGTATGGCCATAGCTAGTAATAATACAGGGTGTTTGGCTCACTCTCAAACCTTGACTGATTCTCATACACCAATTACGTCCATTAGTTTGGAGGCTAGGAAGGAAACTCAGGGGCCAAAGAGCGAAACATCTTGTATAAACTACACCAAAGTTTAGCCGTCAATGTAAGCGTACTACCGTACAGGTAAGATGGCACGAACATAAATTTTACAATAATAGTAGTAGTAATAATATAAACTGAAATGTGAGTAGGAACTGATTGGATGGAAAGTTTACGGTAGGTTTCAAGAGGTTTCAAGCATTTCGAGACTCCTGTTGTGGAGACATGCTGTGCAATTAAAACTACTTTCAAGTTGATGACAAACCACCTTAGCTACCAGCACAATACACCCCCTCCCCACCGCTCAGAAACTAAGGTTGTTGAGGTTTGTATGAATGGGATGGGAGATATAGGGAGAAATAGAGAGAGAATGTTTGGAAAGATGTACTGCCGACCTTGGAGGGATTGGATGTAAGATCTACAACTTCCAGCACACTTGCTGTACAAAAGTCGGTTATATTTACTGACAAAAATGTTGTTTAGGGTAAAATAAGAAAAACTACTCCGTTGAAGTGCTTAGGATGGTTTTTACCTTTGCACTTTGCATCCATTACTGTTTCACTCCTGAGGCCCGGGTCAGTTTTTTATTCAAGCCATATATTTTCTACTACCGACTTGCTGGGCCTGTCGTTCATTTGCCTTATAATCCAACTTAAGACTAGGAAAGGTACAAAACATCCAGTTCCTTGACGTTAACTCATCACTGGGAAAAGAGTAAACACACATTTCACCGATGATTAATTCCTTGGCCATGCCAGGAATTGAACCCGGGACCCTTAGTTCAACAGACAGACATGCTATCGACTGAGCTAAGGTGTATTATTGAAAGTGTTACCAAAAAGTAGAATATCATAATGAAACAAATACAATAGTTTAATTTTTACTTTCTCTCGATTCCTCGGAGAAAAGTATTGTTATCGTCAAAAAAAAATTGAATTCAAGATTTCTATAAATGTCGATGTTTTATGAGCCCTGAAATTAAAAAAAAAAAGTAGTTTTAGCAATGCCGTCTGTCCATCTGTACCTCGGGAGCTGTTATACCGATTGGGTTAAAACTTGGTACCTGAAGTTTTCATAAGATCCCCCCCAAAAGATTTTTGGAATTAGATATCTAACTCTAAAATTAAGAGTAGTTTACTGAAATGCAAAAAGAGAAAAAATGGATTTTCTCAAATCTTGCTCTAACGATTTTGATTAAGTTTTATACCTTGATGCTTTTTATTATTATTAGCACAATGGCAGTTCTCATTTTCTCATGAAGGGTGCCTTCCAGAAGGGAAATTTTCCACTTTTCATTATTTTCCCCCAACTATTTGAGGTATGAAATAACTTATCACAGTAAAGTTTTAGTGCTATTAAGGATTAAAAAATCTTTTCTTTGAAATATATTTTTATAAAACCAATAATTTCTGAGCTATAATTTTTAATTCAGTTCTATGAAAATTAATTTGATTCTTATGCTCTTTGGCGGACAAATATGTTTCTCATTTCTCTATTTTTCTGTAACAGTGTTCCTAGTTCCTAATGCCATAGAGTAGGTAACAGTGTATATTACTTCATTCACGATCTTTGGGGTAGTGTTTCTACAAAATTGTATAAACCTATTGTTTCGTTTAATATATATTACGATTATTTAGTAAATGTTTATTTCAAGATAAAATTGAGAGAAAATTTGTGTGGGGCACCGTACCATTTATTTTTAAATACCGAAATTCACATTTCACAAGAAATATCTTATTATATCGAAGATTGGGAGGAAATATTTCAATGTAGTATTTCAATGAATCCTAACTATTATAAATGCGAGTGTGAGTTTGTTTGTTTGTTTGTTTGTTTGTTTGTTTGTTACGCTTTCACGCCTAAACTACTCGACCGATCATCATGAAATTTCGCATACACGTTGTCATGGGTACAGAAAAGGACATAGGGTACCTTTCAGGTGTAGCACAAACTATTAATAAAGTACAAACCTATCAAGCAGGGCGATATGTCAGTAGTAACGAGGTGGCGTGGCGGCTCCTTGGTTTACCCTTACACGAAAGACATCCGACTGTTACACATCTTGCCATACACTTAGAAAATGGATAGCGTATTTTCTTTAATGAGAGTAATTTCCAGGAAAGGATTTTATCACCTCCTAAAACCACATTAACTGCCTTTTATCAGCTTTGTCAGACAGATACTTTCGCTAAAACATTATTGTATTACCGAGTCCCCCGTTATTATACATGGAACACCTCAAAAAAAGGAGTGGAAACGCCGCGTTCAAGGCACGCCTGTTGAAGATTTGCCAGGGGTTAAATCATCAGACGCTCTTGGTCGTGTCTACACCGTCCATGTAACGAACTTTGAATGCTTTTGTCTGCGCATGTTATTGCATCATGTTCGAGGTCCAACTAGCTATAGTGACCTTAAAATTGTCAACGGTCAGGAATGAGGAACATATAGAGAAGTATGTGAAGTTCTATGTTTGTTAAAGAATGATAACCACGGGGACGAAACTATGGAGATAGCCATGCAGTGGAGATCACCAGACAAAATCAGGGAACTTTACGCAACCCTCATATCATCTTGCGGTCTTTCCAATCCTCAAACGCTGTGGGATAAGTACAAAGAGTACATGGCGGAAGATATTTTGCGGCAGCTACAGCAAGTATATGCAGATATGACTTTTAATGAGCACATCTACTACGAAGCGCTGACGAAAATTGAAAACAAGGTTATGACAATAGTGGGAAAGAAGCTTCAAGATTTTGGAATGGTAAGCCCTCAACGATCAGACGAAAATGACTTAAAAGATGAAATTACTCGGGAATTAAACTATGATTTCACAGTATTGCAACAGAAAGTAACCGAATTAGTTCCTCGGTTACTTCCAGAACAAAGTCACGTCTTTCAACAGGTGTTAAGTTAAGTAGAGTCAGGGAATGGTGCACTCCTCTTTCTCGACGCCCCTGGAGGAACCGGAAAACGTTTTTGCTGAACTTATTATTGGCGTTCATAAGAAAAGACCAGAAAATTGCTGTTGCCGTCGCTTCCTCTGGTATAGCAGCTACACTACTGAACGGTGGCCGTACTGCAAATTCCGTTCTAAAATTGCCATTAAATCTTGCACTTGCACAAGAGGAGTCACCCATCTGCCATTTCAGCAAAAATAGCTCTCGAGGTATGATGCTACGACAATGTAAACTTTTAGTGTGGGACGAAAGTACAATGTCCCACAAAAAAGCTATAGACGCGTTA
Source organism: Timema podura (assembly GCA_033556935.1). Taxonomy (NCBI): domain Eukaryota; kingdom Metazoa; phylum Arthropoda; class Insecta; order Phasmatodea; family Timematidae; genus Timema; species Timema podura. The sequence continues at coordinate 16,437,262 of JAVRXN010000011.1, forward strand.
AACCAAACTCTTCAGGACTTGTGAGACAGTACAGATATTATGGGAGGAATGGTAGTTTTACTGGCTGGTGACTTCCGACAAACTCTACCGGTGATCAAGAGGGGCACACATGCAGATGAAATCAAAGCCTGTCTCAAGTCATCAAGATTGTGGGCAAAAGTGAAAAAATTCAGCCTAACAACGAATATGAGAGTCCTCCTTTATAATGACGTAGATTCAGGACATTACGCAGAGACATTATTGAAAATTGGCGATGGACGTTTGGACACGGATGCTGAAGGTTGTATTTTACTTACAGGGGAATTCTGTAATTTGGTGGAAAATGATGTGGAGCTCATTGTTTAAGTTTACCCAGACTTACAACTAAATTTAAATTGTGATCATTGGTTGTGTGCAAGAGCAATTCTTGCAACAAAAAATGAAATTGTTAACAAAATCAACACAGACATTTTGAAAGAGGTGCAGGGAGAAATAAAGGAGTATTTGTCAATAGATAAAATCATGGACACAGAACAGAGCACTTCATATCCCGCTGAGTTTTTAAAATCTCTGGAGCTATCGGGTGTACCCTCGCATAAACTACAATTGAAATTAGCTGTAGGCCTACCAGTTATGCTTATGCGAAATCTAGATGCACCCCGTTTATGTAATGGGGCGAGGCTTCGAATTACACAATTAGGGCAAAATATAATCTATGCCACCATTTTAACAGGTGTGGGAAAAGGGGAAAGTGTAATCATACCTCAAATCCCAATAATCCCTACTGACCTACCATTTCAATTCAAAAGACTCCAGTTTCCAATCAAACTTAGTTTTGCTATTACTATTAACAAAACGCAAGGGCAAACATTGCAGGTAGCAGGAGTGCATTTGGAAATGCCATGTTTTTCCCATGGCCAGCTATATGTAGCCTGTTCGCGTGTGTCCAATGCCCAGAATTTGTATGTATTTGCGCCAAATGGAAGGACATACAACATAGTATATAGGAGCATCCTAAAATAATGATCTATTCTGTGCCCATGATTGCAACGGTCAAGAACAAGCGGAATAAATAAGGGATGTTAATTAACTGTAAGTAAAATTTAAGATGGAGTAGGATCTTCCAATTCGTGGCCAGGCATAACCTATGACTCTACTGACACACACTCCGCTACTTCTTTTCTACTCCTAAACTTAATCCTGATTTATATTGTGTAGTTTGTTTTTTTTCTTTATCTCTACCTCTATTGACTAACAACCTCAATATGTTCATCGTTTTTATTGTCATACTTCCTGTGTCAATTGGAAACTTGAATTTATTGATAAAATCTACATTAACGGGAGCGAAGCCGCGGGAAAAAGCTAGTCGTATAATAAAACAGTGATGTACAGGTACGTACAGTACATTGTAAGTTTTCTAAATAGTTTTAAAATTAGTTTGTAATCTACTTAAATAAGAAAACTAAGCCCATCTGATGAATTTCACCATCAAGGTGAATGCAATAATTACCATGAATTCTAATTTGTTTCAAAGTTTATCAATCGCATCCTCTTTAGCTTTTCCCAAACCAACAATAAAATCAGTGCCAAAACTATTTCCACGCTGTTATGGATCACTCTAACAAATATTTAGAATCTTTAACAATTAAAATACGTTTACTGTCGATCTTGAAAGTATGCCATAGGCCAATATGTAATTACCATTTTTTATTTGATAGTTTAAACATCTAGTTTACTAGTAACGGCCCAATAAAGGGATGGGGAAGTTATTTTAGAAGAAGTAGGCCCGAATTAATTTAGTTAAAGTGTGTGTATGTCACAGTGGTAGGTCATATTTAGAAAACCACCATCATTTCATCTAGAAAAGATTCGAAATTTGACAGTCCTTCATAATAATTGCAATATGCTACGAGTCTTGAGTCTTAGACAGTTTGTAGATATGTTATCTCAAATTAATAATTATTTTAAAGTTAAATAACTAAACATTTATTCTACTATGAATAGTTAGATCAATATCATATACATACTTATGAGTGTGTAATTCTTTTTCTGACACAGCTTGCATAGAATATCAATACTGTGTTTTAACTAGCTATTATTTGCTTATAAACTAAGATTTATAATATGTTATATTATCTTAATGGCCCTAATGTTTAATCTAAGTACTTATGAGGGTATGTAATAGCGTTTTCCATCTTATGTTTGGACCGATCATTGTTTGTCAAACACGAGTCTATTACTTATATAAGGTGTCAGTCTAGAGAAGTGGTGGTGTTATTAATGGTCAAACACGAGTCTATTACTTATATAAGGTGTCAGTCTAGAGAAGTGGCGGTGTTATTAATGGTCAAACACGAGTCTATTACTTATATAAGGTGTCAGTCTAGAGACGTGGTGGTGTTATTAATGGTCAAACACGAGTCTATTACTTATATAAGGTGTCAGTCTAGAGACGTGGTGGTGTTATTAATGGTCAAACAAGACACCTCATATGAATGAACAAGTCTTTCTCCACCCTTCGTAATATATATGGTGACTTTCTTAAATAATATGAAGGTTTAATGGGTTAAGGCAGGGGTTCTGAACCTTTTTACCATCACAATCCCCTAATGGATTGCCCATTATGTCCCTATACCCCCTTCGCCAAACTGTCGAAATCACCATTACCTTCACCGGTCCTATTAGGTACCAGTATGACTCCAAAATATGTCAATATCTTACGTTTTACTCTATACATAGATAGCTAGGAACAGAACATAAGAAGAAAGAAAATCATAAGTATTTTATAATATTTATTTACAGAAAAATAGCAACTTACAAATACACGAGATATACCAAGATGTTCATAGAAAGCCCGTATCTGACAGCTATATAGGATATTATATCTACATTCACGCATCCATATTTCAAGTCATGTGATCTGGTACTGTCACTTTTGATAGTTATTATAAATACATATAAATAACACTAATAATATAGTAAAATATTATTAATATTGGTCTCAAAAATATGTTTGTATTTTCTAAAAAAATCTTCCAATGAAATTCAGAGTAGAGCTACAAATAGCGTGATTTTTACTGTTCAGCGACTGAGTCTCATACCTCCAATATTTTGTTATCGTACCACCGGTTGAGAACCCTTGCTTAGGGGACATTTTTACCATTTTCTTGCAGGGAGATTTTTTTTAACCTTAAGCGCTTTGGTTTTTTGCCAATTGCATTGTTTGATTTGTATATTGCTGTGAACAGAATTATAATAACAAAAGACCTGGCATTTTTCCACTTTTCTTTGAACCAAACATTTAATTATGTTTCCATTGTTGAAGCAACAAATAACGTCATACCCTTCAAAATGTAAAGTTTTTATATAAACTAACACAGTAATATGAGATTTTATTCAATTTAAAATGTCTATTTTTTTTACATCCATTACGGTTTCCATCCTGTGGCCTGGGTCAGTTTTTTATTCAAGCCTTGTTTTCCACTACCGTCTTGCTAGACCTGTCGTAGCTTCATATGGCTTATAATCTCACTTAAGACTAGGATTGGCACAACATCCAGTCTCCAGCCGTTAACTTATTACTGCGAAACCGTAAACTCTCATTTCACCAATAATATTTTTTTCAGCCATGCTGTAAATAGAACCAGGGACCCTTAGATCAGTAGAGAAACACGCTACCGACTGAACTAAGGTGTTGGATAAGCTACAGCATTATTGGTATTTTATTTAGACGCAAAAAAACCATAATCCAGAAGTGCTGTTTTTGAAAAATATCTAAATATTGTGTAGCCTCCTTTTGATACTTAAGGGGAAAAGGACGGCATACAACATTACAAATACATTACTAGCAAAGGTGAATACAGAATGAGCTGTCAGGACTTTTTTATGAATATATCATTAGCTGATATATTCCCTTATGTCCAGTCAATCCCTTCCACAACCACGCTATAGGCCTAGTAGGAAAAGGACATCATTTGAAAATTGTAGAAAATGAGAACTTATCAACCCTAAGGAAGGAACATTTATATATAATTGAGTAAGTCAGTAAATCAGTCTTTAAATATATAAATATGTTTATTTATAGCATATAATAATATGAAATATAAAAAATATGGTAGTAATATACATTAGTTAGTTCATGAATTAAATGAAGTTTTATGATTTTTTTATAACAACTCAATTATAATAATGGAAATATTTTACAATACAAGATAAAGGACTGCAAGCGTTTATTTATTTTTCAGAATATTTATTAAGTTTAACACCATAGATAAAGTTCGGAGTTTGCATTAGCAATATAATGATATGATCAAATTATATAACTCTATTTAATAACATGTTTGCTTTAGTCATGCAATTTTCTAGAAAATAACACAATCAATGTATATATATTTATATCTTTAATTATTAATTTTGATTTAGCAGCAATTTTTCCAAACGGGGGGATATTACCTCAGCATACTTCCACTCTACATCAAAAGTTTGCATTAGCATTTAACTTCCAAACTACCATTCTAGGTCAGCAATATCGTGCTAACAGCGTTTAATCAAGATTAAACTACACTAGCTATCTTACTTTGTCCAACAAAAACTTATTATGTATTTATCAAATTGTTATATTTCTACAACAATGCCCTACTAACTAAAATTAAGCATAACCACACACATGATCAAAGACGATCAGTCAAAAAGACATTAGATAAATATATTTACAAAAGGTAATAGACCAGCAACAATGCCATAGAGACTTAATTAAAGTGTGACTAGCTTTAATAGGCAAAGAGAACATGTCAAAAGGACATTAGATAAATATATATACAAATGGTAACAAACCTGGAACAATGCCATACAGGCGTAATTAATCTCGCAACGACTAAGGGCATTAAAGTTCTTAAAAGAAGACATAATTACGTATGTACTGTACACCTATCCATAACTTAAATATAATCATATCATAATGTCAAACAAAATAAATAAAATTAGCCTTCCTCTTTACTTGTATTAAGGAAACAAAATGGAGGATCATTACTTTGAACAGGATATAATATCCTCCTTTGAAGTCGATCATAATTTTTATTATGATCAAGCCAAAAATACGATTCAAATATTAAAGTCCTCAACCTGGACATTAGTAACATTAAATTCAATTTTGGTTAAATTCTTCAATCAAATGAAATTAACATTAACATTTAAGCCAAAAAGGAATTTTGATCTTTAAGAGCTGAAAAAGGATTTTGTTCTTACATTTAATTTGGGCTAGAAGCATCCACGAAGAATACGCAGCCAAGAGTGAAGTTTTCCGCAGACGCCGACGCAAAAAAGCATGCTCTAATGCACCCTGAAGGGGACCACGAGAGCAAATTCCAATTGGTCACACCGTGTGGTTTTCGGGTAATTCACTGACGGGTTGTTGCATTTCGCGAAGTTACTGAAACAAACAAAAAGCATATTATTAGTTAATATTAGTTGAGGAAACAAAAATGTTGGGGAACCGACTAAGGGTTTTTTAGAGTTACGTGCGGAGACACTACTCTATGAGGGGCTGGGTGAGAGCCTCCCAAATCACATTTGTCACATCTCGCTTATCCGAGCAGGGCTTTGGGACTTCGGTGGCACCCTCCAGGGTCAATGACGAAATTCCCAAGCCCCTGGATAAGAGGATTGGTGGCACCGGGAAGTCTGTCGTAGAAAGACTGCGCCAGCTTCCGGAAGTGGTCCTTGATGGTAGGCATATCCAGGTCGCGGTGCAGAGTCACATTCCGAACGTACCAGGGTTGGTCCACAATGATCCTCAGACACTTGCTCTGGAATGCCTGCATCCTCCTCATATACGTGTCCGCCAGGTGGCCCCAACCGGGACACTCATAGTCGAGGATTGGTCTGAGAAACTGCTTGTACAGTGTCAGACCGTTCCTGGTAGACAGGGCGCTACGCCTGTTAAGCAGTGGGCCTAGGATTCCCAGCCTTTACTTCGCCTTGGTCAGTCGTTCGGTAAAGTGCAGTCGCCAGGTCATCTTGGTGTCCAGCGTAAGTCCCAAGTACTTAGCACTGTCCGCCCATCTGATCTGTTCTCCGAACAGCAGGAGGGGGGCCGGCCTGTGGAACTTTCTTTTCCATGTGAAGAGCACTGCTGTACTCTTCTCCACGTTAATACTTGTTCTCCAGGTAGTCAGCCACCCCTCCAACTGTGTCAGGTGCGTCTGGAGTCGCCTCTCCACCAGCTGCCCTCGCCACGACTTTGCTACTAGAGCCGTGTCGTCCGCATACAGTGCCAACTTGGTGTCTGGGGATTTCGGAGTGTCGTTCACATACAGACTGAAGAGCACCGGGCCCACGAGGGAACCCTGCGGCACTCCAGCCCGGATGCTTCTGACTTGGGATGTGGCGTTCCCAAAGGTAGTGGAGAAGGTTCTGTTGGAAAGATAAGATTGAACAATCTTAACTAGGTAGAAGGGAAAGTTCAGGGAGAGGAGTTTGAAAATGAGACCTTCGTGCCAAGCACGGTCGAAGGCAATTACCACGTCGAGAAAGACAGCACCAGTCAGCCTGTTGATGTTGAAGTTCCTCATGACCTGCTCCATGAGCCGGTTAAGTTGGTGAGACGTAGCGTGTCCCACCCGAAAGCCGAACTGCTCGTCCACCAAGATGCCCCCTCACGAACATGTCGGGTCAGTCTCGTCAGTAGTAGTCTCTCGAACAACTTGCCCAAACAGTCGAGCAAGCTGCTCGGTCGGTAAGAAGAAGTTAGGGCCGGGTCCTTACCCGGTTTATGGAAACAGAGGACGTTGGCGTGCTTCCAGAGCTCGGGGAAGTGACTCAGGAGCAGGACGGCGTTGAATAACTCAACGAACAAGTTAATCGCCTCCAAGGGCAGCTTTCTGAGGACCGCGTTATTGATGCCGTCGCGTCCGGGGGTCTCGTTTATTCTTAGAGTGGCTAACGCCCGCGACATTTCTGCCGCCTCCGTGGGTTCAGGTTCATCCAAGGGTCTGTACGAGACCGCTGCGATGACCTGAGCCACGAGCCCAATGTGCACCGGGTCTGACGGGTCGTCAGTTGGTACAAATTGCGCCTCTAAGTGCTCAGCGAGAGCATCAGCCTTCTCCTGGTCGGAGTTGCCCACCCCGTTACGACCTACAATAGGCGATCTTGGTGCGGGAAGCCGCATCAAGTTCCTCATCATACGCCACAGGGACCTGTCCTGTACGCACAAGCTCTCAATCTTGTCCTCCCATACACTGTTCTGGTATTCTCTGACCATCTCGCGAACTGCATGGACTTTGCGGCTCCAGTTGGCCTTGTCTACCGGGTCCCTCGAGATTTGCCAAGCCTTCCTCAGCCGATTTTTCTCCCGGACGTGCCTGAGGATAGAATCGGGCAAAGAAGCCTGTGGCGCCCTCTTAGGACGGTGCCTCGGCGTCAAAGCTTCGAGCGACCCCTTGATGGTGGAAGTTATGAACTCCGCACCGCGATAGATTTCTGCTGCTGTTCGAAAGGTAGGGGTGGGTCGCAACCTCTCTCTCAACACATTCGTGAACCTTTCCCAGTTAGTGCGCTTAAGGTCAGATTTTTCGGGGGGTCTATGAAGGACACCGCGCGTCCCAAGCTCACAAGAACGGGGTTGTGATCCGAGTCTAGCTCAGCTAGAGACTTCAACACCAACCGCCTTCTGATCCCTCTGGAGACAACGAAGTCTAGGACGTCCGGGAAGCCAATGGGATTGTAAGGGAAGTGGATAGGAGTCGGGGGGCCGGAAGCCACCAAGCCGTGTAGATCTATGACGTCGCTGAGCAATCCGCCGCGAGCGAACATAATCCTAGAGCCCCATGAAGGGTGCTTAGCGTTGAAGTCACCACCGATTAAAACAGGCGTGGTACCTTACCCTTAGGTTTCCGCCGCTTCTCACCTTTACTCAGCGCTGGCGCACCCTGGCCCAGGCCACCGTCGTCTCCACTCTCATCACCAGATTTACCGCCTAAATGGTTAGGGTTGCCCTCCGGTAGCTTCCTGGTGTTGCCGGCCTTACACCTTCGGCGGGGTCTTACGGTTTGAAACCTTCAGACTCATCACCCGACCCCTGGCTCGACTCGTCTCGCATCAACGGGAGGTCTGGTCCTGAAGACTGTCCCTCCACGTCCACGGACTCGCACGAGCTGTCAACACGCGGGAAGCGTGTGACCCGGTCTTCAGAGTCTGAAGAGAATTCAGCCGGGCGTTTCTTACCTGCTGACACCCCTTGGCGGGAGGTGTCGGAGTTGACGCGGTCTTGTGAGGCCCTTGCAGAAGCGCATGCGTCATTGCCGTTTGCGGCGGTCTTTACCAGCGAACGGCGGCTAGGCTCTCCCTGGTCAGGGCTTCCGTTGGCACCGTTAGGTTTCCACCCATCGTGCTGGCGGGAGCTTTCGCCATCCATCCCGGTTTGCGGGTTGGTGGCCCTGAAAAGAAGAGCCTCCAGTACTTTTTGGCCACCAGTGGCACGCTCACCTCCTGTAGTCGGAGGGGCCCCGTGGACACACCCGCATCGGCATTGCTGCCGACGCTTTGCAGGGGGCCGGCGCCAGTCAACGGGCCTAGGCCCGAGGACGCATCGTCGGATGCCCCGGTGGTTCCACCAGCGGCACGCTCGCCTCCGGTAGTTGAAAGAGCCTCGCTGACTTCACCTTGGCCATTTGTGCCCACCCCACCGGTAATTGGTGAGGTCACACTGGCCGACGTGTTGGGCCTAGAAAGGGCCGAAAGCTGGGCTCGGTCAGCGGCACGCTCACCTCCGGTAGTTGGAGGGACCCCGCTGCCTACGTCCGATAGGCTTGTTCCTGCGCCCACCTCCCCGGTAAATTGGGAGATCACGCCAGCCCTGTTGGCCCTAGAAAGGGCCGATTCGTTCCCCGAAGGAGACTCCCGTTTGCCTCGGCCAGTGACACGCACGATTCCGGGAGTTGGAGCGGCCCCGCTGGCTTCGGCCTCGCCTGCAGGCTTGTTGCCTCTCGAGGGGGCAGCTGCCACTAAAGCCTCGGCCTTCGGGCTCGTGGCGGACCACTTGCCACCCGGCACTAGCTCCTTCCTGACCGTAGGGGCCTTCAGTCCCCGAGAGCAGAAACCTTCGACTCCCCCTGCCTGGACGGGCAGCACAAGCCCGCTACCGGCGGAGGTTCCCCCGACGGTCGCCGCCAGCTTCCTCCGCCTCGGGGCCGGTTGCTTCCCGGGCCCGGGATTCTTCTCCACCTCATCCGGCGGTCTTCTCCCGACCCCGACAATGACACCTTTCTTCACCTTCGCAGAGGGCTCCATCGTTGACGTAGAATCAGCAGACGCTCAGGAAACGCTCGGAAAGCTCGGAACACGTAAGGGAGGCAGGACGACACCTTGCACTCCCATCCGTGAAGTTTTCTTCGCTCTCCTGGTGGTATTTATTGGATATAATTCCTCACAGAGGAGGGGGGTAGGGGTTATGTACAAGACAGAAACATTGAGAAAGGAGGGTAGTTGGTGAAAGGGGAATATGTGACTAGACGGTCGTAGAAAACCCTAGGCCAGGCATAATAATATGGTGTTTATCTGTGATACATTTTGACGCTACATTATTTTTAATTCCTCTCGATTCCTTAGAGATAAATGACTGTGATCATCAAAACAAATTATTGAACTCGAGATTTTGATAAATGTTGACATTCCATGACCTCCTGAAACCAAAAAGTGGTTTTCGCAATGCCACCTGTATGTCTGTACCTCGGACTAGAGCTGAAACTATTTTACCGATTAAGCTAAACTTGGTATTTGGGGATTTAATAAGGTTCCCCCGAGGGATTCTTGGAATTGGATAGATAACACTATATCTAAGGGTAGATTACTGAAGAACATAAAAAGAAAAAATCTATTTTCTCAAAATTCACCTTTTTCAAAATTCACCTTTTTCAAAATTCGCTCTAACGATTTTGATTAAATTTTATAGCTAGACACTGCTTATCATTATAAACAAGATGGATATTTTAATTTTTTCATGAAAATGAATTTAAGGGTACTTTGCAT